>FASU01018330.1:0-14416 GCA_001486225.1 Heliconius pardalinus sergestus | reverse complement strand
TGGTCGGATAAGCGTTGCCTGGGCTAAGTGGCGGGAGGTCACTGGTGTGGTCTGTGATCGCAGGATACCGTCCAAACGTTTTCCGACTTAGGGGCTGGCCCAGGTCTATCACTTGGTTTCGTTTTATCGTTGACTCCTTGGACACCCTGTATATCTATTAATAGTTTATTTTCGTATCTAATATTTATAGAGAAATTGTATAGTAAAAATTGTTATGACATTTTATATAGGTTTACACTATTCATTTTCTGTAATCAACCAGTAAAAGGTGCGCCATTAGTTTGAGTCACGCCAACAATCGTGACGCCAGCTTATAATATAAGTTTATAATTTTTTATTTTCATCTTCACGCATCTCTGGCATGATTAAAAGTGGAAGAAAATATACTTATAAATATAATATGTCTACTATAACTCAACTTATAATTATGCTTTATTTTCAACAGGACGAAGTGGCGGAACTCTACGTCAAACTTAGTATAACGCCTGTAACCTATATATACAAAGGCTCTCGGACTGAATCCCTTACCAATGTCTAAGAGAATTATCAAGAATAATCACAGATATTCACTAAAAAATATAAAAAAAAGTTCCGAACAAAAGTTTCATAAAAAATAAAAAGAAAGAAAGCAAGCAAAATAGTTTATAAGATAAACACATCACCCTACTTTGCGTGGCGCAGACGGGTAAAAGGGAAAAGTACTATCGTAATAACTGTTAATAATACGCATGAATAAGAAAATCGTGGGTAAATATTAATTTTATCAATATTTTGGACTCCATCTTTTAACATGATATTTTCATAGAAAACCCATTAATTTTACAATTCTTTTAAAAGTCAAACCGCAAGTAAACCAGTTCATATTATTATACACTTAATGTCCGTCAAAACAAGTATTTATCACCAATTCATCAGTAATATATTATAAATAGAATAAGTTTATCAATTATGTAAACAATGGCCAGTTATATTTTTCTTTATGTATGTATCTCCTATAAATTGCTAGATAGACAACGAAGACAACACTTTTTTTCTCACTTTACACTTTAAGCACAATAAGCAGAGAAAACCTAGTGTTAAAACACATCATTCTGTTGATAATATTTCTGTACAAAACTCAACGCCGTGTTTTGTATTACCAGAGCCAACAACTAAACGCTTCCAGTTGGGCAATGTCTCACTACCTTACCATACGCAAAACATCAGATTTTATTATATTTATAAAAAGACAGGTTCAAATTACATACCAAGAGAATAAAAATAATAATGAATGATAGATTATAATAATTATAATCACTTAGAAGTGTTGAAATGCAATTACTTTTTGCCTCGTTATCAGAGCGAGAAAATCAAAATGTTAAAAGTTTCATTTCCCCGAGATTGAATCGAACCTGCAACCTGTCATGTTTACAGTCACACGCTTGTGCCCATGCACCATGACTGGCCTCAAACAACTTAATGACGTCATAATAACAATTTATAAACATTATCAATATAGAAAAGCATTAAGTAGGTACTTATATAAGACGAAAGAGGTAATGGTACGCGGCAGTTGCGATTCGATCGAAGGAAATAATTATTTTAGATAAAATAATTATCTTCCCTCTAATTGTCAGACAAAGCATGGCGTTAAGTTACGCCATTCAACAAGCAAAGGCTCGAAAATTGAGAGGAAAGTGAGGAATGGAATTCTTATAAATACGGGCCTTATTTTTTAAGGTAGCAGGTCCAAAAACATTTTTAATTACAAATTAAATGATAATCCACAATAATTTATCTATATGGTTTGCAGTTTAAATATCAACATCTAATACGACCATTATATCCGCTGATAGGCGTAGCGTGTAAGCATTAATAACTAGACTGTACCAGATTTGGGGGCAGACAAGTCAATAAATAATATACAAAGGTATGTTGACAATTATTATTATTTAAAATTTCTAAGCTGATTGCATATCTATTGATCGTGGGTTCGAATCCCGGTCGAATGAATGTATTGTTTTTAATATGGTCCATTCTGGTTCCGGCAAAGACCGCAGTCTGACGTTTCGTCACCTTATATGCAATACCTCTAAAAGTGACGAGATAAGAATAAATTAATAATATAATATTATTAGAAACATTTGTCATTGTTTAATTAGAACAATAGGCGACAATTTAGCTGTTCAATCAAATAATGCAAGTTATTTATTTACTTCTAAAGTTATTTAAATTTATAATAAAAGTTATACTTTTATTATCATAATAGTAAAAACAAATCAATAATATATTTTTAGGTACAATTACTGCAATTCTTATAATTTCGTGTAGATATTATGAGTTGTTACTGATTTTTATGTCCGCGGCTTTGAAAATTCAGCAGAAAAGAGGAACGGAAGTGTATCAATGAGAACAAAGTATATTAACACTAGGTTCCCAGGTTCCCTCTGTCTACACTGCTATGTGCGGGATATACCGCGATAAGTTATAAAAAAAACTTGTTTGTTTTACATAACATTATACGTTAGATAGCATCAAGAATATTCTTTTAAAGAAATTGTTTATAAAACACTAAGAATAATATGAAAGAAATGCCTTAAGAATTCTCAGAGGAAGGCCAAGTAGGGAACAAAAGATTTCTTACACTATATTTGTTTCAGAATCTCAAGACAGAACTTATCTACTACACAATGAATGTAACGAAACAAAAGTGTCATAATACTAGAAAAAACTTGCAATGTGCGAGAAAACTGAAAAAAATGCATATGAAATTATGAACGCAATGGATAATGAATAAAATATTTAAGTTTGTAATATTTTTTCTTTAGCTTTAGCACGTTGTATCTCGTATGTAGCAGGGTAGGCAGAGGGAGCGTAGAGTTGAAACACTCCGCTTGTCACATTTTTTATTTATTACGTGTTGAGTGTCTGAACTCAAAGCCGCGCTGCGCTTTACATCGATACCAAAGCGAAGAAATAAAAAAAAATGAATATTTCATTACTTCGAGCGGAAATCGAATCCACGACCTGTCACGTTACACACTTATACCCAATCACCACGATTGACCTTAATAATATCCAAAATAACTAATTGAGCAACAAAATCCATCGATAGTAGTTATTTATTTTATATTCTTGCCAAAAACAGTATAGCGTCGTCCTCTATAAGGTCAAATTAAATGGCCCTATAAGTTGGTCAATGGCATAGTCCGATTGATAACGAATTGTGAAAAATTATGATAATATTTCAGCCTTCGCTGACGTGTGGGCGATAAGAAGAAAAATTTAATGTTTCCATTATGTAAATACATTGGCATCGGCCTTCGGGCACGTTTGTAAGATTACTACTCTTAAAACTAGCTTAGAGTTAAGTTTTTAATATCAACTGCTAATGTGTTAGTAAAATTCAAAGAAGTAAACAAATAATTATTTAAGGAAATACCTATTTCTTCTAGTATTAAATAGTGAAATGAGAATTTAGTGTTAAGATTCTCCTTCTCCCAATTTTACGGCCATTTAACGAAACTTAGCATGTTGGCAGAATTCAACACCGCGATTTAAGCTCTAGAGCTGGGAAATAAATACAGCTTAAATATAGTCATCCCACCCAATAGGAACTAAACCTACAACCTTCGCTACAGTCAGATACTATCCTACTGAAACGACAATTATTTTCACGACAAAAAATAAATATTTATTTTATTGACATTTATATGTATGTAAATAATATTTAAAAACGTCATGGCTGTTTCTAATTCAGAGGAAATTATACGATAATAATAACGTTTTATAGGTGGTGATTTATTTCTAATAAATTTATTTATTACTTTTAAATCATCATCTATAACTACGAATTAAGAGATGACATCTCCGACCTCTTAACAAGAATATTATAAATAGTCAATTAAGTAAATAAATAAAAAGACTATATATTTTTTAATTAAATTATTATTATTTTTATTACCTTATTATATAAGCTTGCTTGTTTTAACTATAAAGCTATAACCACTACGGTCACAAACAATCGTAAATAATAACGAAATTTTATTAAAACGTAAAATATGTCCAGCCATTGACCGATATGACATAAATAGATATTACCTTGCATTATATCTTTCATTTCATACATTATCAGTTAAATCCGTTTTTTATACGTTAAGTAAAAATTAAAGTCACGTGACAATTATCTAGATAATTAAAAATCAACATATATTTTCTGCGAAATATAATCCCGGGTTATAACTTTATACTTCGCTGGATTTGAACCCGTGTTCCTTAAACAATGTAAAAAAGCAGTATCTGTTAGTTTTCATAACTACCATATAAAAAGTAATATACCTACCTACATAGTTAAAATTTTTGTTATATCAAAATTCTGAATCCATACTACTATTATTTAGTTACCTTAATAAAAATCCAATTATCTTAAATAGCTACATAATCTAAAAAAAGTAAATAAAAAGTACCTTTATTATATTGTTAGTTTACAAACTCAATTATGGAATACTCTGGGGCCGATTCTCATTTAGAAGAAGTTTTAGCTAAGAACATGTAATATTAGAAGTTATCTTGTAGCGAACGCTGTGTTTATTGCATTAGCCGAGGCAAGGTCAATACGATATCGTATCAAACTCCAGATAAAACTATCTTATCAGGGGGAGAAATCTCACATAATTACCATAAAATGACGTGCATTTGCAAAACATGTCATTTTTGTACATTCCTTTTTTTTGGATAAAACAATGTAAATGCATACATACATACATACATCACGCTGTATCCCTAGCGAGGTAGAAGTTTTAATAGTGTTAGGTTCAATGGCAGACGAAATTATATTTAAATAGAAAATATGTGTGTGTAAAATATTTACGAGGTCTCCTTGAGGAATAGGCTGTAATAGAATAATAATAAAATCGACATAATTATGTAATTGTTAATTGTACTAATATATATATATATATAATAGTAGGTATTTACTTAGTTAAAAATATAAAATATACATCCACATGTTTTCTTACTTTTATTCTGATATAGCTATAGCCTCCACTCAAATATATGCAAGTCCAAGTGATATAATTAATCCTCTAAAATAGGAAGGAATGTCTACTTTTCTTTTGTTTTTTTAATGAGCTAAGCTAATTAATAATATATAGAGCTAAGCTAATTAATAATATATAAATTATATTTGATAAATATATATTAAAAGTTTGCGGCGCCGATTTCCGCCATTTAACACGAAATATCTCGAAGGTTCGGCAGAAATTGTGGAGCGGAGTGTTTTAACACAAAGTTTCCTCTGCCTACCCTACTCTACTTAAAAATAAAACATTTGACGTTTATAATATATACACATTTACATCTGTGGCACAGCATAGCTACTTCCGACGAGCGAGTGATCGGCGAAAGTTGTCAGGAGCGGGTGAAAGTTATCGAACGTAATCGACGGCGCCGGAAGAAAGCCGTTTGTTCCTTTGCTCAGCTTAAATCCTGGCCTCGTATTAGACGTGGAGAATTATTTTGTATTGAATTGATGATGATAATAACTAATTATAAGTATATTGTGGCACTGGCTGATAAATAAACTCATGTTTTTTTAGAATGTTTTAATTCTTCAGTCAAGCACTTTTCTTCAATTTTACTTACTTACTCTGCTTTTCATATTTTGTAAAATTTCTTCTAGGTATTTTATAAACAAGAAACAACACTTTAGTGCATTTTAAAAAAAACTTTCATAAATTTAAATTAAATTCAAATAGAGCATTTTTGAATCATTGAATAAACATAAAGCTACAACCAGCTTGGAATGTAGTTCTGCTGAGCAGAGCTGGCAAGACACTCAACTCAAAAGTTGCTTTTGTCAATATCAATGGTAGAATTCAATTATTACTCACAGACTGGCATATATTCTGTGACATTCAATAGATATTAATTCCAAACATTTTTATCCTGTAAATATTCTTGAACAGTATAATAAGATTTACTTTTACATATTTCAGGCCAAACTTGATAAAAAGAAATTTCATTTATTATATTATGTACAGCATCTTTTATCATATCTAAGATAAATTTATGACAAGAATAAAGTAAAATATTTTTTAAATAAATATTTAATATATTTACATATGTATATGTATCTTAGTAGTTTATACAGACCAAGTAATTTGTTTGTCTATTGGCTTATAAGTCTTAATCAGCCTTGTAGACAGCTTGGTTTTTCTTTAAAATTAGAAAACCAGCTCTTAAATATATTATTTTTCTTATTTTATATATGCAAAGTATAATTTTATATTTTTCTTCTTCAAGTAATGATTATGTAATAAATAAATTGGAATAATAACTATTACAATTGATTTCTTACTTCAAGTTGTGATTATTTTGTATTTTTAATTTGTTTTTAAATCATATTATTATCATATACATATACATACCTATTATATTATTGGAAAATTGATAGCTTTTTGTTTTTCACTTTCTACCAAAATTGCATCTGCAAAATTGTGTGCGTGATGGAGTTCAGTATGCATTTTGTCTTGCCTCATGCTTCATTGCCACAAGTAGGATTTGAACTCGCAACCATCTAATTACTGTCAAATGCTGTCCCATTGTGCCACAAAGGCTTCATAATATGACCTTAATTTTTACAAGTAATGGCAGTAATTGTAAAAATTTAATTATTTCAAAGTAAAATATATTTCATTTTATCTTGTATCTGAGATATCTGTATTTATTGTTCATGATAATAAGTGCAATGTCAGACATTGATGACACTGATAAATTTTCTTAGACATCATAATCGGTCATATAAGATAATGTAGTTTATCTTTTTATTTGCAGTGTTAATTCACTTCATTTCCCACACTATACAATTTTCTAGATATTATGTGTTAAGTGACGAAACTTAACCATGTACTTAGACTAGAACAAAGAAATTTAAATAAGTCATATTCCCTAACTGATAATCAAATCCATAATTGTGTTTATAGTCAAATGAAAAGTTAAGTGCTTTACACTAAGGCATTAATGACACTTTGTATTGCATACAAGACAATAGCTCACAACCTTATTCTCATACTTAAATAAGTTTTATGTTATCTTAATAATAATAAAATGGT
Source organism: Heliconius pardalinus sergestus (assembly GCA_001486225.1). Taxonomy (NCBI): domain Eukaryota; kingdom Metazoa; phylum Arthropoda; class Insecta; order Lepidoptera; family Nymphalidae; genus Heliconius; species Heliconius pardalinus. Next base: position 7,325 of record FASU01018330.1, on the reverse strand, counting down.
ATTATGGTAAAATGTATTAGAACAGAACTGTATAAAACTAAATTCAAACATAAATTTAGTTTTACATCGTTATTTTTAAGATACCTAGTTCCAAAACTTTTATTAATATACATAAAAGTTATATTATATGAACTTACCTTCATATTGTTGTTGTCAAAGTACAACCGACATACCAGCATTTTTAGTCAACACACATAAAGAAATTAAACATAAAATACTTATTTACGTTAACACTCTAACCATTTGCTTTCATAAATATAACAAGAAAAAATAATTAAATAATTTCTAAAACGCACACACTACACAAATAACACTAAAATTACACCTGGCGGATGTTTTCCACAAAACGTACACAAATAAAAAACCTCCGTGGAAACACTGGAAACTACTTGCGAAACGATATGTCAATCGACGTCAAATTATCTAAAATGTATTAACAAAAACTATAAATATATAACACAAATCAGGATCTTATCGCGAGAGGAGAAAAAGTAATGTATTTAAATAAGATATTGTTAACGCTTACGAATAAATAGATTTGCTTGCGTATCGTTACAGAGCGAACAAGCAGCCACGACACGAATCTATCGACAACTGGAAATAAAACCAGTTTTACCAACCAAATATGTAATACGTACTCAGCTACTGACGTTTAAATGACAGATGACAGCTAAGAAGTTGGCAGTAGAAAAAAATATGTATAAATATCATTGTGTTTAATGTTGGTCTTTATAAGCTAACAAATGAATTTTAAATAAATATTATATAAATTACAAATATGACTTATTAGTAAAAGCATATAAGTTACTCGAATATTAAATGTAAAACACAAAATAACTTAAATTAATATCTTAATTTCCTTCATTTTTTTTTATAAATTAAATAAAGACATTCCTTTATCATTTATATAAAAACGTGCATACTATTTCCTTCTTTAGATTTAGATCCTAACAGGAAAAGGAAAGACTGAGGAGTTAAATGATGATGATAATGATAAATCTATTTGAAATCGAAATGCTCGAATACTTATAACTATTACCTACTTTCTCATTTTCTTTCTTTTATCATAATTCGTTTGACGAAATTCGAGCGTTTGTTGAAGGATTAAATAAAACTACACAAATACTATGTCATTATGTTTCTGTTAAATTTAAAAGCAATTTCAAACATATTACACAACATGAAAGTAGGTAACAACGAAAGGTAGTTAGCTACAAGTACAGCCAGACTAACGTTAAATTATGAAGATCACAGTACACTTACACAATGATAAAAATATAAAACTATGAAATATGAAGGTAAAAGAAACCAAATTTATAAAAACATAAATCTACTAGCCGTAGTAAAACCTACCTTACACTCTTGTATGATACAATATAACTTCTGCTTACACAGCTGAAAAACTTGTATGACACGTTACAATCGTAAGCTGGAAGCTATAAGTAACATGTACACTTCCATGTAACTTCCAGTTGACAATCAATGAAATTTTGCTAAACTGCCAAGATAGAAAGGGATTCATTCCATCTGCATTAGATGTTGGACATCAAGTTATAACTATAACAAACTTATGATTTAAAATTTATTGATTGTCATAAGCTAGACACTGCTTATATTACTAAATAACCATATTGATTAAAATTAAAATGTAAAACAAGCGCGGCGTTGAGTTCTGCCACTCAACACGCAATGCCTCCAGAATTCGGCAGAAAGTGGAGAACGGAGTGTCTTAACACTAGGTTCCCTCTGCCTATCCTATCCTGCTATGTGCGGTATTTTAAAATGCAAAACAAAATATATATATGAGCAAAACTTAAATTTTTTTCTAAATGCACCTACATATTCACATGAATATACAATTTTTATATATTTCCTACTTATAATATAAGTATACAATTGCTGGAATCCAACAAAATACTTCTAACATGTACAGGATATATAACATCCTGCGAGAGTCATAATAAATAAACAAAGCATATCCCATATATTTACATTTACAATTCACAAGTAACATAATCAGTCTTACATTTTATTTAAGAGTAGTATACTTCCGGGTAAACTAAATGGCCCAAGTCGAGATCTAATATCTACAGCTCGTACTGCAAAGTAATATTTGTATCCTGCCATGAATTGTGTTAAAGTGCAGGCCATCGGTAAAGGCAAAGCCTTGACGTCACCAATTTTCTTCCACAATGAAGTACTTGGGGGTGAAGAAGTTTCTTGATAAGCGTACAATTGATAACTAGCTATTTCTTCATGGTTTTCTTCTTGATAACCATCTATTTTCCAGGAAATGACTATGCCATTCTCCACTTTGGATAGTTTTAGTTCAGGTGCAGGTGGCAAAACTTTCCAATTCGGAGGCTGATACTGTTTCGTAGAATCTGGTAAAGGTGCTGGATGTTTTGGTGCAATCCTTGGCAGTCTTACAGAGTTGCATTTCTGTACTGCACCTGGACCTCGTAATCTAGGAACTGAAATACATTATTTAATTAGTGAATATTCTTATAACAAAAATAATTTAAAGCAGTAGTAATTTGAATATTAAAAAGTTTTAAATATAGATATCATAAATAATAATAAAAAGAGAAAATACCAATAACAATAGAAAATTTCTAAGCTATATTTTGTTTGTTAAGATGATAAAATGTTCACAACATACCATGAGATGGTACTTGCTTCAACATAATAGTCTGTCCTGGCCTGACCGGGTTCTGCGAACCACTTATAGGTATATACACTTTTCTTGGATTATTTGTATTTACAAATTGAGGTCTCTGGGACGTCAATAATGATTGCTGCGGAACTAATCTGACTGGAGGCGCTATGTTACGCGGCACCACTTTAGAAGGAGGTTCGTCATCTGTTAGGTCTACAGTTATAGAATTGCCTTGCTGCATTTTGTTAAATGACCGTTTTTCTGGTTTAATAGATGGTGGAGAACTTCTTACACCATTTGATACTTGCGGTTTAGTTGCAAGAGGAGATGATATTTGTTTAATATTAGTAGCTGCACTATTAACTGCTGGAACCAATCTTGGTACAGGTATTTGCTGATCATTTGTACTATTAGTAGGTCCTTTCAGTGTTTTGGGACTTTGGCTTTTAAGTTTAGCAGGATTATGTGAATTAGTTGGAAATTTATTGCTTGGCCTCTTCCTTGCGATCGGCGTTTCTATCATCAACACTTGCATGCCAACAGAACGCGTTATTTTTAACGGAGCAATAGCTTGTCCAGTATTTTTCTTCTGTTCTTCTTGGATAGATTTCAAGACTACTTGTAAATCGCGGTTTTGTTTCAACAGAGTATTCGTTTTTTTCTTATAATCTTCTATATTTTGTGACATAACCTTCAGTTGTAGATTCATTTCACTCAAATTACTTCGATCAACAACACTTTCTACAATTTTAAGTACACAAAACTCTTCTAATTCTTCTCTTGTCATTTCCGCAAAATTTCTTTTACATGACTTAAGGAAATTAACTGGTAAAAGGGGTTTCGGGGAGGAAGGTTTCTTTTCAGTTTGTTCGATATTTTCGTCCAACTGTTTATCTTTCTCATTTGTTTCTTTTACTGTTTCATTATCAACTTTCGATTCCTGCAAGGGCTCTGAAAATAATAAATAAATATAAAGTTAAAATTAATATATAAGAAAATTAGTACAGTCTCCAATTTGAATAGATAATAATGTATAGAAAATAATTACTATCGTAAATACTACCGTTGTAATGATTTGATCAGCATCATCAAAATTAATTATAAAATAATATAAGATTCAACTGATCAATAAATAAATATATGTAACAAAAGTATCAAACAAAATTTAAGAAATAATTGTTTTTTATTATATGGTAAAGGGATATTCCTATATATTGTAAGCTACTATTAATAATTTATACCATAAACTTTTTCAAATAAATAAATAAATGCATACCTTCACTACTTTCATCAACATTCGTAGTAATATCACTTTCATTTTCTGTAGTTAGATCTTTTGTTTCTCCATCTTGAGGTATATCAGTATCAGGTGGGACTAAACTATCATTTTTATTGGTATCAATAGGAGTTTCTTCATCAATTAACATGATATCATCATCGTCTTCTATACTTATGCATTGTTTTTCATCGGATTCTTTATTTTCAGGTACTACTTCTGGCACTTGCTCTTCATCATCATCAGATAAAATATCGAGAGTGTTAGATAATTTGCTTAAATGTAAAAGTGGTTTCTTTTCTTTTAGGTTGTTTATTTTTTTAACAGTAACTTCTGGATCTATTTCTATACTTGACTTATTATCTAGTTCTTTATCTTGTATTAAATTCGACATACTATCTTTTAAATTTTCGTTATTTGCATGTTCATCATTATTTATATATTCTAAAGTTTTGTTTACTAGGTTCTCTTCTTCGATGTTTTCCATATTAGTATTTATTGCGTTATTTTCATTGCATGTTGAGTTTTCTGAAATTATAATTTTCTCTGGTGTTTTAGATTCTTTTCCTACATCACTCACTTTGTCGTCCATCACAGTTATACATTCATCATCTTTTTCATCAGCTATGTCTATTACTTCATCATTCTTTACACTGCTAATAGTTTTTTGATTTGACTCATCATCCATATCTTCTTCTAAATCAAAGATTTCATCATTTTTACTTTCAGATTGTATTTCATCTTGTACAGGACTATCCTTTACATTTTCAGTATTATCTGTAGTATTTCCTACTTCCTTATCTTCTTTACTTGTGTCTTTTTCAAGTACATTCTCATTTATTTCCTTAACATTCTTTACTCTCATGGTAAATTCTGTGTCAGTAACGTCTGGCTTATCTGATTTACTTTTTTCTTCACTTGTTTCAGTTTGCAATTCTATTTCATGTGCATTTGTGTATGTATTTAAGTCTTCTTGCACATCTGTGTTATTTTCATTTTCCTTGTTGCTGTCGAAGTCATCCACTTTATCGGCTACTTCTTTATTAGCAATGACTACATTTATATTAGAAACTCCCTCATTGCTGTCTTTATCTGCGCTGTTTTTATTTTGAGCATTATCATTATCTTTATTACCATTTACTACATTTTCATCCTTTTCTAACACTTCAATATCTGTCAAGTTCTCTTTATCATTACTTATGGTAATGAATTCTGTAATACTTGGAATGTCGGTTTTAATTTTACCTGTAACATCGTCTCCGTCAATAATTTTCGTATCTAAGGAAAGTGATTCTTGTTCAATAACTGACATGTTACATCGAATATCAATATCTGGATCAGTATTTAGAATTAATTGCATTGTTCAGCATTTCACTTATCTTCTTAGCAGGAAAGGAAAGTTCCTGAAAATTAAAATGTAACATTTTGTTATCTTGTAGCACTGTATGAGTTGTAAAATTATATGAATATATTGTTACAAAGACAGAATATCGGCCACATACATAATTTAAATTAGTAAAACCACGTATTTGCTAAGCGATAGTGGTCAATCGTGGCCCATGAGCACAAGTGTGCCACTGTAAACGCGACTGGTTGTGAATTCTATGAGAATATGAAATGGAGGGGGGCGGCAAGCGGGGGGCTTGCCCATATTGCCTTGGGTATGTTGCAGTGCCACTACGCCACTGCAAAATACAGAAGATAAGTGAAATGAAAGATTATTAGAATCCATTTGTCGCTTAAATTGAGGTCTTAAAATAATATAAAATAATATTAAATTAAAAAGTCTCCGTACAATCACTGATTATACTATAAAGTATAAACTATAGCGTAATCGCCACGTTACGCCAACGCTGGATACGCCTTCGAAATATCGAATCGGTATGAAATCATCTAGTCTCATCCTCTTTGATCATTACATGAGTATATTATTAAATATCTATACGAACAGATATTTTATTAACCCAAAGTTCAATCATGGTGAAGAGCTAGAGGACCAGCAAAACAAATTCTCTACATTAATTACTAAAGGCTCTGTAAATCTGTCTGTAAATATTCACCTCTCAATTTAAGAGAAAATCGTTACAACATCTACCTGTTCCAATAATGAAATTATATAAAGAGCCTGTGAAATGAAGTAATTATGAATGTATTATTTATTTCAACATCACGCTTTTTCCCAGTGGAACAGCCATAGAGTGCCGAGCGCCATCGCTGCGCCCTGAACACTTCTCTCACCCTAGCCGCTGTCATCTATCTCTTTATACATGCCCTACAAAAAGCCTCATGGTCATGTAACCCTCTGCCAATATCAACAATACTGTGCTCTCAATGGTAAACTATAAAGATCTAAGGTCTCCTATTCAACACGATTGTATGTAATTTATTTAAATTTAAATAATCAATCGTCATCAATTAATTATTAATTAAATGCAAGTGAGATAGCGAACTAAAACTATGAAGCCACCGAAAATAAAAAACAACATTAATATTTCCAAATAAGAGGAATTTTCGATAAATTTCTTCATATCTCAGCTGCCTTGAAATAAATTTATGGGAAAAATAGGTCATCATGTAGATAATAGTTTAAAATGTTTATTTTATTCCACTCTCTACAACTACGCTATTTTGAAAGTATTCCAAAATTTCATCTCGAAAATAAAATCGATGTTTAACGGTCCTCACAAAATGTCACGATAATTGATTGTAAAATGTGGCCGAACATCGACGAGAACTTTTGCCGAAGCTGAAAGCTTTTCTTCTTTGCTTACTCTTTTAAATATGTTTTAATTTATTCATTAATAATTTATGAGCTGATACTTTAAATATTTTTTATCCTTTGTCATATCACTCTCTTAAACTCTACATATTCTGCTACCAAAGTAATTATTAATTGGTCAAAAACATTAATTAATCGTAAGACCCAATAAAAAAAAGCAAGTCAAGAGTAAGTAATCTTATAAACCCCAAACTTAATTTATTTGAAATTAAATTTGTATAAATCTTTAAGGCGAGCTTGTTGGCTTTGCTGTAATTTTGTGTTGTCATACTTTGTATTCTTTTCGGTTTAAGATTTAATTTTTTTTTTGCTTATTTCTTCTACTTTCCCATAAAACTTCTTTTTAAACATATCATTGAAAAATCTTGACAGTTTTGTATCTTTTTATTAATTACCTATTCCAAAGTAACAAATTTATGTTTTTGTACAGGTGTATTTGTCAGTACCACTTTAAGTGAAACCACAGTTTTAAGTACTCTATAAAAGCCTAATACGATTAATTCTTTTTCCCAAAAATGAAAATGTTTTTTTTTAAACAAAATAAATAACAAAATTATCGTCCTATATCTTATAAAACAAAGTCGCTTTTCGTGTCTGTCTGAACTTTCTAA
>FASU01018321.1:0-27847 GCA_001486225.1 Heliconius pardalinus sergestus | reverse complement strand
TTTATTAGTATTTAAAAAGCATATGAGTCTAATAATATACAACAGCATAATGAATGCCATAGCTACTAAAAATTCTTTGGAATATATTTCAAATGAGTAATATTCTTAATTCTATTATATAATATGTACTTGTACATGATCTAAGGTTTCTTAACAGTGAAACACACATTCAACGTATTAATTTTTTCTATTTACAATATAACAATTACATTACCTTAGAGTAAATTTGATTCCTGGAGAATAATAGCTAATACAAAATGGTTATCTTAATTAAAAGACTATGTGATGATTAGTAGAAAAGTTTAAATTGTTACAATATTTTTTATAAACGTTGAACAACAAAATTAGTTTAAAATTATTACTTATTTTAAATTAATAAAAAATCTCTACATGCGTTTAGATAATAATAACAATGTATTTGATTGTAGTGGTGTTTATAAGTTATTAAATTTCATTATAAAATAATAGCCTCGCAAATTCCCTTTATATAAATAATTATTAATGGAAGCTACCTATTACGTTGTACATGATCTATAATAATCGGAACGCTTAGTAATCTCTGATAAATAATAGTTCATTTGAGTGTTGAGTTCTCCTATTTCTTTTTCTAAACTATTTAACTGTTCATTATGGTCATTGTATAAGTCTTCCATATTTGCTAAAAGTTTTAACTGCATCTGAGTATCACTTGCCAGTTTTGTGGCTCGATTGAGTAAAAGTTGAGCTTTTTCTCTCGAATTTGAGGTTTGGCTCGCCCTCTCTGCTAGCGATGTGTTTGTTTGTTTGAAATTTTGCCTTAGTTGTCTCGCTTTTTGTTCAGCTCCTTCAGCTTTATTTACAACGTCATTGGCTTCTAGTTTAACTTGTTCTGCATCACTCTCAATTTTTAGTATATTTTTCTGTAAGTCTGATAAACGCGACCTTAACCCTTCAACTTCATCCATAGTTTCATTCGCTTTCTTTTGAGCTTGTTCGCTTTCTGTAGCTATTGGCGTCAAATCACTTTTAGCAGCTTCAATATCACTGTTCGCTTTGTCTATAGCGTTTTCTGCGGCATCTTGTGCGGCCTGAGCCTCGTCTAAAGCTTCCAAAACTTTATTAGCCATACCTAAAGTTAAATTAGCTGCTTTGTTTACAGTGGTTGCATTTTGTTTAAGAGCTTTCGCAAGATCAAGATCTGGCTTTGTCTCCGCGATGATATTTTCAATATTTGTCAACTGTGATACAGTAGAATTAATGCGTTGTGATAGTTCAGTTATTTCTTTTGGTTCTATACTTATTGATAAGTTTAAAATTTCAGTAGCAAGCTGCCTCACATCTTCAGGTGTATTATATGTTTTAGATAAAAATTCTTTTAATTCAGACGTAAGCTCTTGGCTCTCATTAGTTGCTCTTTCCGCTGACGATTTGAAATCGTTAGCTCTATTAAACAAATCTTTGGCTCTAGATCGTACAGCAACTGTATCTTGTTTAACTTGAGAAACTGATCTAAATAAATCTTCTGCAGTAAGTTCATGTTCCTTAATTCTATATTCTGTTTTATTTGCAAAATCCAAAGCTTGCTCTGCCTTCGTGATAGCTCCTTGATCACAAGATATCCCGCCACATTTTCCACATCCAGCACCTCCACATATGTCACAGCTGTCACTTTCTTGGCCACACATATTTTCATTTATTTTTGGTAACTGCGATATTAAATCCGATAATTGTTGCTGTAACTCATCTAACTTCTTGTCATTATCATTTTGTGTATTATTGAAATTCACATATTGCATTTCTATTAATCGATCCGTATTTTTAATTTGTCTATCAGTATTAGCGATTACCATCTGCACACTTTCAGCTTCATCTGCTGCCTTTAAAGCTCTTTCTTTTGCTTCACGCGTTAAATTAAGCGCTCCTTCTAAATTCGCTTCTTGGAGTTTGGTGGCATTATTTTCTAATTCAAGAGTTTTAGACTTTAAATGACCAATGCTTGTTCTTAATCCATCTAAGGTCACATTGCCCAAATTAATTTTAGATGTAATTGCGTTAAGGTTTTCGTTACTCTCTTTTAATTTCTTATCTGCATTATTTAATTGATTTTGTAAAATTGTTATATTCGTCAATAATTCTTTAACTGTACTTTGTCCTAACTTGGCACTCTCAAGCGAATTCTCTACGTCCTGTAGTTTTTTCGTCATCTCTTCAAAATCTCTCGTATATGCTCCTGTAGCCCCTACTACTTTAAAGTTACTTGCGTTTCCAATCGCAAACTCAGTTTGTATGCGCAAATCACCTATTAGTTTATCCCAACTATCAAAGCATTCTCCACAAGCATAGCATTCTGGAGCATCACCAAGGTAGCCTCTAGCACACATATTGCATTTATATCCACCGATTCCTGGTTTACATATACATGATCCATTATCACGCATACACTGTTGAGAAACTGAACCATATAAGTCACAATCGCATTCGTAGCATTCAACATTTGGATTGCCCCAATGATTCTCTTGACATTGATCACATTGCCTACCACCATAACCAGGCTTACAATCACATTTTCCAATATAAGGATTACATTGAGGTGAAATAGAACCAATGGGATCACAATTACATGGATCGCATCCTGTTCCTAAAGCGATTCTCCAGTGATTTTCAGTACATTGATCACAGTTTACTCCTATTACATTATTAAAACAAGGACATTGACCTGTTATACCATCACAGTTACCTTGGGTGAAATTTGTGCCTAGTACTGAACAATTACACTTATAACAAGATTTCTCTAAAGCATTACCATAATAACCATTTTCACATAATTCGCAATGGTCCCCAGCAGTATTGTGTAAACATTGCAAACATTTTCCCGTGTATGGGTCGCAATTGTTAGGTTTAGTAGTATCAATATTATCATTGCATTCACATTTCTCACACGTGCCTTTTATTGGATCACCATAGTAATTATCAGCGCATACATCGCAAAGAGATCCAGCGTAACCTTCTTTACAATCACAAACAACATCTTTAGTTTCGGAATCTAATTCACATCTGTCTGCGTGACTATTTTTATTTGGGTTTCCTTTTACACCAGGGCATGGACAAAGTCGACAAGGGATGTCAACACCAAGTCGTGGATCACCATAATATCCTTCAACACATCTTTCACATCGATGACCTTCCGTATAATCTCTACATTCCTTACACGCTCCAGTTTTGTCGTCACATTCAACAGCATGACCATTGCAATCACATTGCTGACAATTAGGGAAATTAAAATATCCAGGTTGGCATAAGTCACAAGCTCGTCCATAAGTATTCGCTCTACATTTACATTGTCCACTTGTAGCATCACAAAAGTTATCAAGAGATCCTATGCTATTACAATCACATCGTTTACAACCAAATTTGCTAAATCCATATGTTCCAGGGGCACAACGATCGCATCTTGCGCCTACTATATTCTCTACACATTGACAATGGCCTGTATAAGGATCACACTGATGACTTTTTGAACCAGAGGGATCGCATTGACAAGATTCTGATCCATTTTTGATAAAGATCATTATGCTTGCATGTAATTTTTTGCAAATTTCCGGTATATTATCTCTATTAAGGTCATAATAATAAGAATCACCACAGTTATAGCGATCAAATTCATCACGCAACGAGCTTCCATTTGTTAAAAATGGTAAATCTTCGACTGAAGGTATTAGAACTATGGAATCGATCAACACAGAAGCTCTACTGTTCGAACTGTAACCATCTTGTCTACCTAAATATATACGAATTTCCGTTTGTTTGTTTTTTTCTAAGCACACTGAGGGTCGCACTAAAACACTGCGTTGATTTGCCGGAAGCTTTGTAGTAATTGTGTCGTCTTCTGGGCGAACGTTAGCACAAGGTGAGTCGGTATCTATTGGTAAAGGTCTTTTAACCAATATAGTGGCCTCTTCCCAATTCAAATGAGATTGCGGTTCATATCTTATAAGAACATTATAATTCATACTAGTTTTTAGATTGTTTATAACAAAAACGAGAGTACTACTTTCTGGTATTTTCATAAAACCCGGTCCTGTCCAAGTTTCTTTTCTACCATCTGGATAATTTTCACGTATTACAACATGACATAACAGACTTTGTATTGCGTTATCATCTATTTGTGAATCACATTGACTAGACTCTGCTTCATAAATTATGGAATCAAGTGCACCAACAAAGAAGTTTTGAATGGGTTGATCACAACGACGTCCAGTTACGTTTGGACGACATTTACATTGACCTGTTATAACATCACAGTCTCTATCGATAGATCCACCAAGATCGCAGTCACAGGGTAAACATCCGTCATCAATATCAGATAAACCATAAAACTCAGGCAGACATTGGTCACAATTTCTTCCTGTAACATGACGTTTACAGAAACAGTTTCCAGATAGAGGATCACATCCTCTTTCATTAATAGTTCCTAAAAGATTGCACGTGCATGAATCACATCCTTCTGGATTCTTTGGATCAAAGTTCCAGAATCCATCTTTACACCTATCACACCTGGCTCCATCAACGTTCGATTTACAAAGGCACCGTCCGGCTGTTTTATTATTTATGAAATCTGTTTCATCTTCACATAGAATTTCTTTATCAGTTGTTCCATCTGGATCACAGTCACAAGGCTTACAAGTATCAGGGCTCTGTCCATCTACATTTGGATCTCGGAAGAATGTAGGCTTGCAAAGTTCACAATTTATACCCATAGTATTATGCTGACAATTATCACAAACACCACCACTAACCTTTCCTGTTTTATTGTATACTGCTGCATCAAAGTGACAAGTAATTGCGTGGTTATTGCAAGTGCATCGTTTGCATGCATTTGATGTCTTCCCTACAGCAGGCTGCCATGGTAATTCGTTATAGAAATCTTCACAATATTCACAATTTAAACCACGAGTATTATGAGTGCATTCACAACGACCGTGTACCATATTGTTTTTCGAATCCACTCCAGGCATCGGTAAACATCTAGAAGCGTGACCATAACAGGAACAAGAGCCGCGCACAGTCATTTCATAAATAGAATAGTAATATTTCTCTTGAATCTCAGCCCGATTATCAAGTAAATCATCGCCAAGCGTATGGAGCTTTGTAAAGTTTATTCTTAAATTTGTCATTCGCAATAAGTTTTGAACTTCTTCTGAGTATGGATTGGTCACACGTATATTAGGGGGTAATACTCTGAATATTACTTCACCTTCGGTCGACGGCGCTACACCTGAATAACGAGACTCGCACACAACTTCTGTCAAATTTCGTTGAGTGTGTTTAGGCACGAACGGGAAAGCTTCGTCACAATTGTGGGCAAAGTATCGATAAACTCGCCAAGTTTTTCCGAAGTCAAATGATCTCTCCACTAACATTGCGGCTGGACGAAAAGTTTTAAACTGAATAATTAAATGTGTGAGATGAAATTCTGCTTCCATATCCAATTGAATTGTAACATTTTCTTTGCCGTTTTCCGATTGCCACCATGATTTTCTTAGTGTTCCGGGAATATATTTGTATATAATATTTTGTATAGGATGGTCAAGTGCCAGATTGTTACTCGTACTATTTCTTGAATCACACCAAAAACATTTTTTACGTTCCTCAAGATGCGATACAATGCAATAGCGTTCACGTTTATTACTTCCACAAGTCGACGAGGCAAAAAGTCTTGCTTCACGACCGATAAGCAGGTTTCCAGTTGCAGGGTAACAAGAACTTAATTCGCAGGCTCTATCTAAAATTCTCGGGTCGGCACGTAAGCGATCACGATGTCGACTATAAACCGCGTCACCGCCGGCTATAAGCACGGGGAGTAAAAACAATGCAGCGCGTAACGCCATAGCGCGGACCAAGCCTGCCGCGCGTTGCTAACAGCACTGCGGCCTGCCACCCGCTCTACTCCCGCGCAGCCCGCTCCCCCACCTCACTTACTTCACCCGTCAGCTCTACTGATTTTACAGAGCCAGATCCAACGTCGTTAAATATGCTTATTTAAAAAAATAATAACATTTTTATATTGTTTACTTACATTAATTAATTATTTTAATAAAGTACTACAGTTCATTATGACAATTGTTACTTATTATTAAAATGAACTCTATTATTATGAATATTATTAAATCAAATATTTTTATATTTTTATCGAGGATGACATTGAAACGGAGTTTTATATATATACGATTTTTTAATATATAATATTTTTTCCGACTGCACTCTCTTACGTTACTTGACGTATCATATGTGAGATGTTAAAGAATTTCCAATGAACAGAATGCGGCCCTGCATAAGGCGACGACCGCTTCCTCCCGCGCGCCCCTACCGTTCTCCGAAATGGGCTCTAAGCAACAAAAATAACACACTTTGGGATCTACTTTTGTTTTCATGATAATAAATATGACCCAAAGAAAGATATTAGAATTTAATATTACAAAAATTATTTCGAAAGAAATGGCTTCTTTCGTATAAAAAAATTACATATAAAAAGGGTTGGCTTGGAACATGTTAGCATACAGAGATACACAAATCGACATCGGTCGGCCTTCCGCTCTCCACATCCGCCGCTGATAAAACATTTGCGAACTACACGGAGTCGGTCATCGAATACACCAAAAATTATTTTGTAGAAAAGGACTTTACAAATTACTTAACAAATAATATAAAGATTACTCACCTAATCTAAAACTATTTATATACCTCGACAATACATTATAAATACTTACGTAAAAATTTAAAAATAACAAATATAGGCACATAATAGTGCTAATCTTCACTAATACGTTCTATGAACTAATTTGTCATAACTCATAGGATAATAGTTAAATGAAGTGAATTATTCCACACGAGTGAACGCTGGTTTCCAACATGGATCTTGTCCACTTTGCATTTTTCATGTAAAGTAGGTTATTGGGCGTTGATTAGTTATTAATGGTGCGCCCATTAACCTTTTTAAATTATAAACCTTTACAGTAACTTATTTTAAGTGACTTTCTTAGATTTGTTATTATCAAAATAATTATATTTACCTTTTCATTCCTCTTATATATAGAAGTATAGAACATGAATGTTTGTTTTGAGACACAAATGTCTATAAAATAAAAATATTTACGATGCATTTAATCCAAAGCTTCTTTCGAAACGCCATGTATCAAGAAATCAATCAACCAACGCTTCTTTATTGAAAAAAAAAATATATATTGTTTTTTTTAAATATATTAATGGAATTATAGTATTTAAGAATTAATTTAAAATAACATAAGTAAATGTTAATAATAATATGAGCTAGCAAAAAAGTCGCCACAAATACATTCACCTACTTATGTTAAAGAATTAAATGTATTCAGTGCTTTGGGTGTACAAACAGTACCAATTATGAACCACTTATGTATTTTTTATAAAAAAACTACAACCAACCACTATTATAGTTCATTATTTCGACAGTGTGGCTGATAACCCCTTATCAAAGTCACGTAAAATAGAACTAATCAAGAGCTTCTAAAATAAAACCAACTACAATTAATTTGTTATTAAGCACAACATACAAAAACATTTTTAGAGAAAATAAGATGCAAATTTCAATCACAATTTGCAAAATTTGTAACGTTATGACATATTTGTCTTAGATTTGTTTAGCTTAACGCTGTACAATGCAGCACATAACACGGTAGGCAGAGGTAACCTGGGAACCTAGTATTAGGATACTCACTTACTGATTAGTATTATTACTGGTGTACTTTGCCTCTTTACTAGAATAGCGAAAGGAAAGTATTAAATATATCAACTCACCGAGTGGGAATCGAACAGGGTCGCGTTTATAGTCGTACGTTTGCGCCCCTGCGTCACGACGGGCTCTTAGATACATTTTCAGAATAATGTTGACATCATTCTCAAGTAATTGTAACTATAACGATTTCGTTCGTGCGTTGTGGGCACAGTGAATGAACGCTTTTGCTTTGATAAGGGTTCATCTAAGAAGCCAGTTGTAGTGTTAAGGTTCAAAAGCGATAAGCATTTGGTTCGCGACGATAATTTTTATTCATAATATAAAAGAAAATATTATTTATAGACATTTACTTAAGTACTTACTTACAACAATAAAATAAATAGCACTTCAAAATATATTTAACTAAATTCTTTATGTGAAGATAAATAATAAACAGGTTTATGTGTTCATTATACAACAATTACCTATAAGCTTATAAGTTATACAAAGCGCGTCAGTATGTTAGCTTCTAAACACGCTTTCAGCACACAGCTTTATTGGTTGCGCTATCTTTATTGCATGTCGCCTAATTTTGGATGTCGGCTAGGAAGTAGATTCTTAGTTCAATGAACCTGGGTTATCGAGATAAGTCAGATATTTACATATGGCAACATCCTGTAACTTCTACTTTTAAATTCTAAAAGTAATATAATTGCCTACATATAAAAAAGGTTAAACATAAATCGAAAAAAAAATGTAGATTAATAATTTATTTGTATGGTATATAAATACAAGTACCTAACTAATACTGTAACTTTGTGATATAAGAATTTGAAACTTGACTTCATTCGTGTTCGTACATATTTCGTATTTGAATACGAAAAACTAAAAGAAGAAAAAAGTATGAGTAATCTTAAAAAAATGTTAATATGTGATAAATTAATACATAATAAAGTTATACGACTATTAAAGGATATACAAGTTATAAAGGAGCTATAATTTTATATTTATCAGCGAGGCTTAAATAACAATAATGAATGCCAAAAAAATTAAACTTGTTCCGTTCTAAGTAATGCAAAAGTCTAAGCAAATCGACTATGAATTCCGAGAAGTCACATCTGCAACACACGTGGCGGAGTGCCAGTGCCTTTCATTAAATGAATAGATGTGAGCATAAACGCATTTAAAAATGTATTGTTTAATTTTTGGAAACCAAATGCGCGTTTGTATTATGAATAAATATAATTATAATCGTAGGTCATATAAACCCTGTAGAAAAATATTTTAGCGTTGGCTTATAAGTGGGGAACGGAGTGTCTTAACTCTTAACACGAGATTACCTCTGGTTACCCTGCTGTGTAAAATTGATTTGTTGTGGGTTTCATCCCCACTGGAGGAGATAAAATATTTATTTAAATTTATATTTTTATTTCTTCGCCCTGGTGTCGAGGCGCGTAGGAGTAAAAGAGGAGGTCCGGTGATTATCTTCTGTTCCGTGGATGGTGATGGTAATCTCTGTGAGAGATAGCAATCTTGAGATAGTAGTTTATTGACTTACTGATTGATAATCAGAGAAGATTCGTTACCGCAACGGATGAACTTGCCAATTATTTCTTCATCGGCATCAGTGTGGTACATGGATTCATTCTTGTGACTGGTGATGGCAACGACAGGGTGTAATATGATAGCATGTATAGCAGCAGTCTTGATACTTTGTCTGAATAATGACTACGTATGTTAATTTTTGGGCCTCATTGGCAGTGACGGTGCGCGAGTTGTCTCTCCTCCCTTATCCTTTGCGTATCAGTTCCACTTTTTCATTCATGTTACGTTCTCAGTCATGTCATGACAGACGGATGCCACCTTAGTCTACCCGTTTAAAGAGTTCGAAACATCGGGTTTCAAAAAAATTATAATACCTACTAAATACACGCGATTAATTCGGTTAAAAAATTTCATTTAAGATAATATACAAATATAATTTTGGAACTGTTGTTTTAATTTAATAAATTCTAGTTGTAAAATTGTAAAATATGTGACATTACGCTAGTTGGGAAAGGTTCACAAATGTAAATATCGGTGAGGAAAGTGAAGGAGGGGTAAAAAAAATATGAAATTCGTGCAATGTAATTTATGGATGGTACCTATACAAATAGTATACGAACCTGCGTTGCGCATGTTGCGCAGCGCGCAGCAAGAGTCGCGCCGCGCGCAGTCGCGCCTCCCACGCCGCGCCCTCCGCGCCCACTGACGATACCACCCATTGTTGTTCCTCTACCTGCATTCATTTTTTTTTTCATTATTAACTTTTTTCGCATAGAACAGAGTAGTTAGAAAGAATCTAGTGTTTTTTTTTATGTTAAATACACATCACTGATATTTTCGGTGTTTCGATTACGACTTTGATGATTGTAATAAAAAAGTACACGTTTTTATTTTTTACTACAATATAAGTAAGACAATAAGATTTTTTTTTATTTTGCCATGCATTTTAGAAAAAAATAAGGGGATCACTTTATCACGATAAGCTGCTTAGATCTAGTATTAAAACTATCTCCTTTTCGACAGAATTCGAGATGTTGACGAGCATAACTCAAGACTGCACTGTCTTACCAGAGTGGGATAATAGAAATAATTTAAATACAGATAAAGAGGATCAAACTCACACACTACACAATTACAATCAGACGTGATCCCACTGCGCCACGATGGTCTGGTAGATAGTACAGGTAAACCATTACGTATATACATTTTCGGAAGCCCATCCTTTCGAATTTTATTTAAAAAGTTAAGGTATATTAATATTTGTTGATTTGAAATACAATTATAATATAGAATAGGAATAATAAATCAAATCAAACCTTTGTTAACAGCTCCTTGTAATCCTTCACTATTGGGATAAGTTTTTTAGTTTTATCCGTATAGTAAATTATTACGAGTCTGGCGCCAGCATACCACACTTCTAAGTCGTTGATAGTACTTCTTATTGTAGCTTCATTTGAAGCAGACGAATTAATTTTCTAAAATCATAAATATTCTTTAACCTTCATATTGTTTTAACAAAATATTTTATGGCTTCACGTTATTACCCGCATATGGCAGAGTTTCTATTATAGCAAGGCTGTTGGAGTGAACCTAGTGTTATAACACTTTGTTCCCCACTTATTGCTCAATTTTCGAGTGTTTGTGTAGTCACTATATTCAATAATTTCCGCCCAATTTTTATGTTATTAAGTGGCTCAACTCAACGCCGCGCTTTGAGGAGCCCCCAAACGTCGCGTTTACAGTCAGTAGCGTGTACGCTATAATGACGTAGAACAACAATTTTATTGTAGTAATTTAAGGCGATTTAAATACCTGTAAAGCTTTCATTTGTTTCTTGATATTAGAAGCCACTTTAAGAAAATGTTGAACTTGTAATTCCCCTGCATTTACATATTCTATTTCAATCAAACTGAAAATTTCACGCCAATGCCTTTCCGTGTAGTTTGACCCTCGAAGATATTTTAATACTGCTGTAAGGTCCTATTGAAAAGTAAAACAAATGTAATAAATATAAGTTACAAGACTTTAACTTAATAACTATTTTAATTGTATTATATAGAGGCTTCTATAGAGAAGTTAAAACTGTGGTTTCATTTAAAGTGGTGTTGACAATAACACTCTGTATAATATTCATAAGCACTAACATTTTGGAAGGAATACGATTATTGACCAAATTGTTAGAAGCACGCATAAATTCAAAACTTACGGAATAATTATCAATCTCTTGTTTTAAATATAATGTAATAGTGGTATAAGGTTCCAAAAGTCCTCGCCATTTCTGAACAAAATCATCAAGCAGATGTAGTTTTTTTTGGAATATTATCCAATCTTGATCCGCCAAAACATTGTATTCTACAACAAAAATACTTTAAATTTTTCTGTTCATTTTTTAATAAATATTTTACTAGCACATTTTAATTACACATATTATTTATTTCCAGATGCTCATCGAGTTTATACTGAGTACTCATCTTGAATTGTTTTAAGATAAAAGCAGCAATGTATATTGTAGTTAAAATCTGTTTGTAAATAATAATTTTCTAAAGAAAATCTATAAGACTTATAATTTGGTTACCGTCATTGTAATCTTTAAAAATATTCCACATGGTAATAAAGTCGTTTCTCAGATCTTCGGCTTCTTTCCAAGATTGCGAAATTTCGAATATCATATTGAATTTTCCACATTCTTCGCTAAAATATAAAAAAATGTCTCAATAAATAAATATATTGAAGTAATGCCGTTGTGGCGCAGTGGTGGCGCGTGTTACTGTAAGCGTGACAGTTGTGGGTTCGATTTCCACTCGGGGGAATGCATTATAATTTATTTCCCACGTTGAAAAATGAATTGTAATTCATTCCCCAAAGAAAACACATGTATAATAACATTAATTATTATTATTAATATTTTCGGCATTGAATTACGCAGAAAACAAAGTATTAGTATACTAGGTTTCCTCTGCCTACCCTGTTATACGCGGGATACAGCGTGAAAGAAATATAATTGTTCTCTTACAGTTTAAGGTGCGGTTTGCTATAATACATATTTTTTCTACTCGTACGTATATTACATTTAAAAGTCGAAAAAAAAATCAAAATGAAAATTCTCACATCAGCTGGTTTCTATCAGCAATGAACTTGTCACATTGTTGTACGCCGTCGAACACCGATCGGCACCGATCTGACATCTCCGCGTATATGACGTCACGAGTATGTTCCAGACGCGGCTTTGCCTGGGACCACCGGGACACCCACGCTTCTATTCCACTTTGTAAATTTTCCCATTCGCCTTTTAAATTGGCTTTCACTATTTCTGCCTAAAAAGTTCATGTTTTTTTAATTAGTTTTATTTTTCTAGCTTCACGCTTTATCTCGCATACAGCAAGGTAGGCAGAGAGGACGTTCCCTATTTCGCTTTAATTCTCCTGATATTCGAGTCATTATGAGTTAAGTGGCAAAATTTAACGCCACGCTTTGTCATTTCATCATTCATATAGACAGATTTGTTTTGCTAAGTCACATATAATTTTCTTTTTTTCTACAGTGATAGTAAGATTTTAACTTTCATTTTTAATAAATGGAACACAAAAATAAAATATTAAATATGTGACGGTGCCATCGGTACACTATATAATATGAACAGTCACACAAAGACAAAGCACAGCTTAGACCTCGCGGACTATAAGTAAATTTGGAAAAAAAAGTGGTATTTACTTGATGTTGGAACATGTGTTGGTGCGCACGCACGCGGTCCCGCAGTGCGCCCCACGCGCGCACGCTGTCCTCCAGCGACGCGTCCCCGCCCCACGTGCGCAACAGTTGGGCTTTGCGTTTTAACTCTTCTACGTTCTTCTCCATCTATTATTGTAGTTTTATTAGCTTTATGGTGTATCCCACATATAGCAAGATAAAACAATTTCTAGTCTACATTGCATCCAATTTTCGAGACATTGTTGAACAGGGATTCGAACTCACAACCGTCGCGATTACAGCCTTAGGTGAAGTCAGACTTTTTGCCTTTGGGTCAAGAAGGCCCATAAATTATAATAATGCAAAATATTATAATAGTTATTGTCAATTCTACTATCAATTTAATAAATCTTGTTTTGAAATAAAGCAGTTAAAATGTTATTTATTTCGTATTCCCTGCATTCCTCAACAACCAACAAAGCCCAATTTCAACTTTTAGATTTTACTTATCGTACGGTTGTTTTGACTGTGTGTTGATTGGAGTTGCTAACTAAACAAAAACAGATTTATAACAGGCAGAAAGTTGGGTGGAAAGTGAGGAACTATAACTATAGCTGCAACAACAATAACAAAAAAACCTCAGGCATTTTCAGTTGTAGTGCCTGCTGCTTAGCACTAAGGTCAGCGAGGTCGCGCGTATTACGCGGCGCCACCCCGTCGTCCAGCGCGAGCGTAGCGGTCGCTATAAACGCGTGCAGCTCGGCGGCGTCAGCGCGACAGCTGGCGCCCAGTGCTGCCGCCACGCTGCTCCACAGACTACGTGATTGGGCCTCAAACTCACGCCGCAGTGTCAACGTGCCCACAGATATCCATTCTATTTTTTCATCTTCGCTAAATGTTTGTATAGTTTATTAATAAGAGGAATAAGAAAGATTTGGATACATGTATTTAATTAACATTACATATTCGTTGTGTAATTACTTCATTTTAATTTATAAGCATAGCAAAAAAATTTAAAACACAATAAACGAAAAAACAAATCGACATACAATGTCATTTTAGCAACAGCTTGTCCATAAGCTTTACAAGCTCTAAAGTTGCGTTCAAAGTGTTCCGGCGTGCGCAAGTGTTGAGCGCACAGCGCGTCCACGTCGACGCAGGCGAGCGCGAGGCGGCGCGTCCACATCGCACACGCGCCCTGCAGCCGCGACAGCGTCGCCTCTAGCTGCGTCACGCCCTTATTGCCTAGCCAGCTGTACCTGATATATTTATTTTGATAGATCTCATTTAGACTCAATATATATTGAATGTGAATTATAATTTAAATAAAAAAATGATAATTTGAATGGACTGAGACTCAAACTCATATCTTTATACTTGTTGGAGAGGCTTGATCACTAAGTTATACGTTATTACACTACACTTTAAAATGTTAAAAATAATGTAGAATCTGAGACACTCATCTGACACTGAATTAATTTTGTTTGCTAGCTCTTGCACTAAGATAAATCGCGGCGTTGATTTACACCAACATCACGCAATGTTCCGAAAATATATGTAATAATAATAAGGTAGGTTGGGAAAGGAGTGTCTTAACACTAGTTTTCTTTCTGCCTACATTACTATATACATTGTGAGGCTAACATAACAATATAACAATTAAGCAATATCTGACTATATATGCGAAGGTTGTGGAATCTACCCACTGAAGTGAATTATTATACAATTTTTTATTTAAATCGCAGTCTTTAGTTAAAAGTGTTAAATTCCAGTGGGAAACGAACAAATTTCTGGCTATTTGCTTTATAAAATAGAATTACAAATATGTATAATAAAAATGAAACTAAAAATATTTTTTCATGAAATCACAAACTATTTACTTGTCAATAATAGAAGTAAATACGGATTTCTCATCAACAGGACTGGCACGGAGGCCTACAAAGTGAGCAGGTAGCGCTAAGAGACGACGTAGCTGGCTGTAGTGTTGGACACGTACCTCTTCAATAGCAGGCATCGTACGCACGCGCCGACCCCTAAAGAAAAAAACACAGAATTAAATCTGATGCAAATGCACAAATACAAAATGCACTATGCACATGTAATCCATCGTCAGAATTAATGAATAGATTGAAACTTATCAACCTGTAAGTTTGAGCTTGTATGTATGAGAATCTTAAGATGAACTTAATGAGTATCATTAGTCGACTTCCACAACACTGACAGATATGGTAGCAACACAATAAAGTATAACTTAATTTATAAGAGTCTTAATATTAGATTTCCAAAGTCCATCCCTAGCATGAATCTATATGTTGTAATATGTATAACGATTAAATTTTCGAGTTTTAGAGCAGGTATATAGATATCCGTTACCACCTTGTCAATACACATAGTATTTGTAAATTCAATCCCTACTCGGAGAAATGTTTAAATTTAAATAATTATTTTGCAAATCTTGTAAAACAAACTGTGGCCAATAGCTATTGCTACCTACCTTACCCCTACCTCGCTACAGAACACAGAAAATTTCAACATTACATGGACTAGAATGTACTAATTATTATTTACTACATATAAGTAGAAGTCTCTGAATTCTACTTTCAAATGCTAAGTAGTTTGTTCCTTATTATCTTATTTTACTACTATTAACACAAAAAACTTTACCGTAAAACCAAATCAACTCTGACGTTAGGAAAGTGCAACTGCAGTGAGAGCAGTGTTTTGATGTACTGACACTCTAGAGCCTTATACAGCTGTAGATCCCAATGAGAACGCCACATATCAGTATTTTTGTAACCATTTGCCTCCACCTTAAAAAATTGTTTTAATAAAAATTAAAACATATAAAACAAAAAATTACATTGCCATTATATTCAACTGTTGGAAAATGTTTATTACACTTTTTTTTAATTACAGTAACGGAATTATCGTTTAACTTCTTTCTTAATTCTATTTCATATTATTTTATTTACTAATGTAAACAGCATTGTGGTAGTTACTAATAGTTTATAAAATAATAAAATTTAAATACCTTCTCAATAATATCTCTTATTTCCTTAATTGATCTTTTCCATTCCATCTGTTTAGCTAGAAGCTCTGTGTCCATTAGCTTTTCGACAATACCACGTATTAATAGATGTTGACTTGTTAGGTAAGAGTTCTGAAATATAAAGAAATTAATGAATAAAAAATCAACAGAGAAGAGTATGACTACGCACGATGCTTGTAAGTTCGACACTTTTTGGTGAAATAATTAGAAGATAATTTTATTCACTTTCTTGGCCTCTCTACTCTTTAGTCCAAGTAAAGTATTCGCTGAGCAATATGCAATGAAAAGAACCAAAGCGGAAAGAGTAATGGAGTATTTGATCATCAGCATATAATTCCCTTTGCCTAAACAAATCAGTTTATTAGTATTTTTGATGAACATGTATTTCATATTTTATCAAAGTTTCACTATCATTTATATAAAAATGCCATACGTTATGCGGGAAAAAGCATGATGCTGTTTTTTTTAAATGTTAACAAAAGCTTTATTGTAGAATAATTTAATAACTACACAAACCTGTCCCTCAAGTTTGAGCACCATCTCCTTCATGTTACGCGTGTACTGCGTCAGGCACTCGTCGCGCCAGTACAGCGGCTGCTGATCGCGCACGAGCCCAGCCAACTCGAGCGCGCCCTCGAGCATCATCGGCCGCGTGGAGGGAATCATGCGCTCACCCAGCGTGTTGTGGAACGACGCCACCTTTCATTGTGTTATAAAAATGTATGGATCATATTTTTTTTAAATCCACATATTTTAATCTTTCTATATGGGCTGAGAGTTCGAACAAAGAAACCAACAATAATTATACTACATCGAATTTTAAAACATTTAGCTTCAATGTAGGCTCTAAATTAAATATTTAAGATATTAAGAGAATTTAAATAAGTTATGACTTTACCTGGTGCAATGTTCTAGCATGTTTCAATGGCGCCACTAGCTCCTGTAAAGCAGAGTTTATCGCCGGTGGAGGGGCAAGTCCTAGGGCGGCGAGCGCCCTCGCCTCGCCCTCCGCACGTACAAGACGCGGCTCAAATCGTACGACCATCAACCGTGTATCACTAGAGAACTCTACTACTGGTTTGTCTTGCGATATTGCGAATTCTTGTTTTACTAGGCTCTGGAATAAGTCCAATTCGAAAAAAATGCTTAGATTAATAACTTAATA
This sequence comes from Heliconius pardalinus sergestus, assembly GCA_001486225.1. Lineage (NCBI taxonomy): Eukaryota > Metazoa > Arthropoda > Insecta > Lepidoptera > Nymphalidae > Heliconius > Heliconius pardalinus. The sequence goes on along the minus strand of FASU01018321.1, from coordinate 10,675 downwards.
CATGCTTTTATGACAGTAAAATTTTATTAGATCTTCGATTAGGTACATAATTATATTTAAATCGTCTATTTTATTTTAATTAAAAGTAACAATAGCCATGTAAAAGTAAGTTAAGTTTTGTGTCTTAAAATTTTCTTATTAATTAAAGTTATGTTAAAAAAACATTAATCTAGAAAAAGCGCGCTCAACCGCTCGCCGCTCAACTCTCAATGTCTCGAAAATTGGATGAAGACCGGAGAACGAAGTGTGTGTGAATACTAGGTTTCCTCTGCTTGCTCTGCTATATACAAAAAACCGGTCCAGTGTGAGTCCTTGTCGCCCACTGAGGTCTCTGTACCAATTTTCTGACTGTAGGGAACATGACTTATAAAAGATTACAAAGCATAGCTTATATCATAACCTCTATAGGGTAGAATATAAAATACAAATATAATTTTATAATATATTTTTTCTATGATATACCTATAAATTCTCTTTTTGTGATATTTTCCTTAGTTTGTATTGTAAATTCTCTTTTGTCAATTTTATAGGAGGGCCGTAGGCCCGGTCCATATTTTATATTCAACCTAGCTTGAAGAAATGTAATCTTGAGACAAATTTTGTTGACTAATGGACCACAAAATGTACTTTTGAGGTACTGATTCCTAAAAAAGGGGAAACTGATTAATAAAGTCATTGAATTTACCTGCACGTCTCTAGACCAGTCCTCGTGTAACTGCGTATACATAGTTTTGAGATTTTTCAGAACTTCTGGGGCAACACTCAATAAAGTTTCGCTGTTTTCAAAATTACTTAAATATTTTTCAGCACACATTTGTATTTCTTTTATCTGAAATTCAATATTACCAATCTAAAATAATCTATAAAAATAATAAAACCGTAAGAGAGGGTTCTTTACATTAAATTTTATATTCAATGTAAATAACCTTTACTAATTGTACAGAAGGAAAAAATATATTTTCTAAAAGTTTTCTGTCTTTATCAATATACAGAAGCACGTTGTTCGTGTCTCACACCAAAACGACTGGACTGGACTTTTTTAAAATTGTTTTTTATTAAATAGTTATTTCTCTCTGGCATCATGCAGGCTATAATTTATTTCGCAGGCCTGAACATTAAAGTACCCTATAAGGTACAATATTCATAGCGGCCGCTTAGATCATTATTTTAGAAAAGATAGCAAAAGAGAGAAAGAGATTTGTCGGGCTCGAACCCGCGACCCTTGGAAGTCTTATGCACGCACCCTTTTAATATATAATAGTATTTTTAAAATGTCAAAAACATCTAATATACTTGATTTTCACACTGCTTCGCCCATTGGACTTGTTGAATAACGGACGACAGCTCCGCCGGTTTGTGCATTTTTACGTCCAACTCATCAGATTCTAAATCATTTTGAATATTCCTTAACATTGCAATTAAGGAATTAACAAACAGCTCTAATTCATTACTAAGAGCTTGTTTGACAAGAGGCCTGTTTATGAGAGATTTGTAATGAAGAAAGTCGTAGAGTATCTGCAAAACAGAAATCTGAATTGTATAATTATTCAATCATAATTATGGGATTTATTAAATGATAATCGAAAATATATATTTTTCCAAATGAGTGATTTAAACTATTTAAAAAATATGCAATCATAATTTTTGGCAAGTATGGTACCTGTTTAGTGGATGTATTATGCATGCGCGGCTTTAATTTTTCAGCAATCCTAGCCTCAGCGGGCCTTAAACTAGCAGCAAATTTTGCCACTGCCGATTCCCAAGGTTGATTAGGACCGTTGCAAATCCAGATATTGATATCTGTAAAATTTAGAAATCAAATAATTTGTTAAACAACATTGCTTTAACCAATTTAACTCACATTAAATGCATCCTTGATTAGCCCGCATAAAATAAAATATTACACACAAGAACAAAAAATCATCATCTCAAGAATGAACAGAAACTGTAAAGTGCAATGTTATAACCATTGAAAATATTTTTATCTAATGAATACATGCAAAAAGCGAGTTTAAAATAGCAAGAAAATCAGAGAAACAAGAAAATCAAACAGTACATGATTATACTTAGCTATTATTATAGCTATATTAGAAGTTTAAATTTTATTTGCACAATAGGTTGATACTAGACAATACTTACTTTCAAAGGGTTCTAAAAACTTGTCACTATTCATTTCAGCTTTTTCATTTGCAGTTAATAGCTTAGTTAATTGATTATAAGTTGATCTTATATTATGTATCTAAAAATGATAAATAAATTTGAACAAATAAGTTTTTAAATTAATTTCTATAAATATAATATTTTAAAATAGCATCATATCTCCTACAGAAATGTTAACAACATAAATAAGTAGTAACAAGTGTACAATAATTAGCCTTAAACGACGTAGCTTGATGAGAACGTATGGCTTAGTGGGCAATGCATTTGCACGATTTTCAAGGCGCTTTTTTTTACAAGCGTTGGTTACGCGTAATTACGCTACATTAATATTTTTATATGTTTTCTAAAATACTTACTTAAGATACATTTAGTTGTTTTGCCTACCTATAATTATCCTTACCTCTTTAAGCCTATTATCGAAGTTGTTACAGAATATTGGAACATATGGCTTTCCTTTCCATGGATGTAAAGCATAATTGGGCCAGTAAGTTTCAGTAAGAGATTTGCAAGCACTGATCCATGTCTTCATAACATTTAACCCTTCAGTTAAGATAGTCAAAATCTCGTTATCTTTTATGCTGTTGTTTGCTTTCCACAAATCTATTTGTGAAGTGTCTTTCTGAATAACTTTGCAAATAATATGACCTAAAAGTTGGATATTTTGTTTTAAGGCAGATAGTAAATAATTAATATTATTTTCACTTGATAATAACTAATTAGTATTGTTATAGTTTTAAACGTCACGTACCTCGACTTAAAATAAAAAATAATATTAAATAAATATGATAAAGACATTAAAAAAATATGGCACACATCTGTAAATTTAAGTTTGTAAATTTTTAAAAGTTTTGTCCAGTTTACAGTCGTTTTGGCCTACTAATATGAAAGAGGTACAGAACCCTCGGTGGACGAATCTAACTATTGGTTGATCATTTTTTTTATATAAACTTGTAAATATATACTAACCAATTATATCAAAAATATGAACCATTCGATTTTCGGGATAGGGCATAATCGTGTATCTCCAAATGTCATCAAATATTCCAGCAATATTTTCCGCCGCATCTCTAGCTTCTTGCAAAGGACTTGGTTGCAATGATCTTAAAAAATAATAATAAGTAATAATATAAAGACAAAAAGATAAATTTTCAAAATTGAACAGATTGAACTTATTAGTTTTTTTTTTTAGTTTCATGCTGTATCTCGCACACAGCAGGGTAAACAGAAAAAACATTGTTTTAAAATACTCTGGTTCCCTTTCTGCCAAATTTTTCGAAGCATTGGCAGTGGAGTGCCGGACTCAACACACTCGAAAAAAACAGACCTAATTTCTTCACAAATATCTTCAAATAAAATGCAAAAAGAAGATGCAGCTTCTCTTTCTTTCTTGTTAGCATCTCTCTTTTGTCCAACAGATTTCCAATAATCCACTTCATCATCTATTGTTAAGATTACTGTAAAAATTAAGAAAGCACATTTATTTCACCTTTACACTGTATTCCGATGTAAATAATAGATAGTTTCCTCTGGAAACTATTTTTCTTTTGTCCCTTTTTCCCATCATAAGAAAATGAAACTAATTAATTAACTCAAGTGTGATGACCCCACAACTATGTCTTTCAAAGGCAAACACTGCTGGGCAATGATGGCTTCAAAACATAATTTTTTCATGCTATTATGCCTATTGATCCATCATCTAATAAGAAATCATCTTTTATGAAATTAAACAAATAATGCATATATAAAAAATGTAGTTGGCAATTGCAGGTGTATTTTGTATTTACCTTTTATATCTTCTGCTCCCTTACCATGAGTCAAAATTCTCAAATTAGATTCCAAATCAGATAAATTTTTTTGGAGCTTACTAAAATAAAGGTCATCTTCCTGACAAAAAAAAACATAAAAATCATTGACATTTAATATTTTGTGCAATCATTAAAAATATAAATCAATAAAATTAATTGCTATCAACAAAACCAATCTCGTAAATAAAAAATATCAACTTACTGCAATTAGTAATGGATTGTATACTTGTTTTAAAATTTGGTATAAAGATTCAGCTGCATCAGTAGACAAAGTCACAAAATTAATGTGATTTAAAGCATCTTCAGAATTCAAGACTTGAGGTAGATTTTTATAAAAAACTATTGATTTGCTAAAATCTCCTTGTATCTAAAAGTAAAACATGTATTTAGATATTATTATTTGGATGTACATTGGTGCTTGTTTTCAAAGTTCAAATAATTATTTTTACTTTTGTGTTAAACAACAACGCATTGTCATTGTTGATATATGCCTGGAGTAGAAGTGAATGTGAATTATGTATGAAATCATTTAAAGAATCGTCATTGACTTCAATATTTCCTCTGCGAATAGAAAAAAATGTTTCTGGAAAGAAAAACAACAACACTATTATTATTAAATGTTTTCATGTGTATTGGTATATTTAAATATAAATAACTAAATTATTATGTAACACACAATCTTATTGATTAACGACCGTACATTAATGAAGCATACATTAATTAATCATAAAAATATTTATATTTTGATTTTTTTATTACATTTAAAAGCATTAAATAAGATTATGTACCTGCGGCATTTACAATGAATTCGGCGACAACAGTCATGTTTTCCAACTATCATGAAATAGTTGCGGCTATTTCGCCTCAGTAACTTGCAAAGTAATTGTTTTGTTTTGAGCATCTCCATAGAAACGGTTTTCGTATAGCTTTGCGAATTTTCTTCCTAAAACGTTATTTTATTGACATAATATAAAATTCAAAGCTCCTGAAGTCAACAGGGGAATTTTATTTATTTACGTAATGATACCATATTAAACGATAGATGGCGCAATATATTAATATATAATAAAAAGATTAAATATTTAGAATAATTATACATAACTTACAAATATACTTATATGTATATTTCTAAAAAAATATATTACAATTCCTAGAATCGTGAAAATCGGGGGCCTGAAACATTTAATTTTTGGGCTAAAAATCAGTCCCGGGTTATATTTGCTTCAATAAGGATTCTTCAATATTTATATATGTATTAATACTGTGTAGTGTGTAGCTTGTTCTAAAAGTTTAAGTGCTGCCATCTATACTTTCATTGATGAAATCTTAATTCCCTTCCATAATTTTATGGGGAAAAACTGTATCGGTTTTTGTGTACTTTTTGTATAAAATAAATAATAAAAAATATAAAAAAATAATCGATATATGATAAAATATGCATAAAGTATGGATTATTATTAGCTTAAAATGGTAGATACAATATTTATTTCATCATATAAAATTTTAAAAGCTAATTCTTTGAAAATACATAATTCTATAAAAAATACCATTAGACAATATTATATTTGATGTTGATTAAAAAAAGTAAAATACATAAATAAAAAATATTAAAAGCATTACACAATAACCGACTTATAAAAACTTCAGATCTTTACAGGCATAAGTATAATTAAGTGCTGGCAATATTGCTAAATATTTTATCTATACGAAATTTTTTATATTTATTTTGACTTTAATTGAGGCGAGAAAATATAAAATAAAAACCTTGGCTTAAACCACATAAAATTTAATATTTCTGGCTTGAAAAGGTTTTTTAAAAAATAAATTAAATTATATATACTTCAAAATGCTACGCAGTCGTCTAGTAAGTGTACATTACTAAGACTTACATAATTATAACTTAATAAATAGTTCTGTAAATTCTTAATTAAATCTGTAAATTCGTAATTCACGTACACATTTCTTAATATCTTACAGACAGCAAAAGCTGTGCGACAACTACAAATCTTAACATATGCCAGTGATACCACGAAGCCTGTCGACACAACTTACATGGAAATTCCTCTTTACGATGTAGATAAACCACAGACTTTAGAAAAAAGAAAAGCTAGGTTTGTGTCACCGTTAATTCATAACAGCTTATAATATTTTCATGTTTATAACATTTATATCATAAACATAACAGTTTATTCAGACATTCCCATTCTTTTTCCAGACTGCACTATCAATCACGTAAGAGAGGCATGTTGGAAAATGACCTCCTACTAAGCACTTTTGCTAAGAAATACTTAGATGGATTTACAGAAAATCAAACAATGATGTATGACCGGCTAATAAATTCCCCAAGCAATGATTGGGATATTTTTTACTGGATTGTAGAAAAAAAGCCAACACCAAAAGAATTTGATAATGAAATTATGCAGCTTCTTAAAAAACATGCAAAAAATGAGAATAAAATTACTCTTTCGCAACCTCCGCTTAATTAGTAAAAAACATTTTATTAATAACTAGAAAGCTGTGTTTAGTTATGAAATTTAACTGTTAGAAATGGTTAAAGTTTATGTTTATTGTACTATAGTGCTGTAATAACTTATTTAATATTTTATAAATTGTAAAAAGATATATCTTAAATAGTTGCCTAATTAAATTCAATAAAAGAAATTAAATATTTCTTTGATTTACTATACTTTATTGTTATTTTTATAACAGTTTCAAAAGGTATTTTTATGTCTCCTTCATGATTTAATACTAATAGCAGATTTTATGTTATTATATCCATGTTTCCAGGAGAATTACTAATATTGCAATTGTGCGATGTGAATTAGTAGCTAGACCTGATGCAGAGAATGAAGTATCACTGAATAAACTAGCATGTTCGTCATTATGATTGGAATGATTAGTGAGATTTTTATTAAGATATTTTAATACATTATATCTATATTTCTTGTCTAACAGTATTTAATAAATAAATAACAGTAACTTCAACATAATACCACAAAATGAGGAGAAATAAAAGTAAAGTCAGGATCAATTCTTCAACTGTATGAAAATGTAAATATTTATTAGGTCTGTTACACTTCTGTTTTGAATACATATATTTAATTTTTTATTGTTTTGTTAGACATGAAAGAAATTAACTATCATGGAGACTCATATGGCCATCAATAATATGAAGTCTGTTATACCAAGACTACTTTTAACTAAAAACCATTGAAAAGCGAGTTGTACCACTTTCTGAAAATACTTAATTTTCTCGAAAATTGCAATTGCCTATTTTCGTTATATGGCATTACATACTTAGAGGAATGCTTATTATTTACCATAGAGCAAGGAAATGAAAATAATTTTGTTATAATTAATTTCCTGGGAGAGGACTGACAACCAAGAGATTGCATCTTGTCAGCATTTTTTTTGTTTTATTTTTTTAATGCCCATGTATACGCGTAGTGTATTGCAGCTATGCTGAGGTTTCGCCGTCTCATCCATGCAGCTAGGTCACCATTAATTCTATTGCTGGCGGCAATATACCCTTACACCTCTTTCGTATTTTCTGCCTCTACTAAACATTATCATACACCCAGATCAGCTTATTATAATTAAATATATATTTTGATTTTGGTGTAGTACTTTACTTACTATGTTTCAAATTTTAATGGATTCAGTACATTAAAGAATGCATGGCTAACACAAAATTAACACTCAATTGCAGTGTAATCACTCTTAATAATTTCTTATATTGTTCATACCACGCCGCGTGGTATTTCGTACACAGCAGGATAGGCGGAGGGAAACAAAGAATTCAACAACAAACATTATGTTCCCTATTTTCCGCTGAATTCTGGAGGCATTGTCTGTTGAGTGGCGGAACACAGGCAGTAGCAGACAGAAAGAAAAAGGAGTATTTTTTTAAAGAGATTTAATCATATTTCGTATAAATGGAAGTTAGTTGGAAAGACTTGTTAACATATTCATTAAAACGTTTATGAATGTGGACACTCATTGACCTAAGACTTTGCACACATTGAATACTTAATAATAGCAATCGTAAATTTTAACTTTGTGATTATTTAATATCTCATTCAATGTGGAAACTTAAATGAGTTTATAAATAACCTTAAAAAAATATTGTGTTAATAAATACAATATACGGAGGAAAGCGACAATGTAAGAAAATTGTTGAATGTACGTAGACCATATTATATTTTACGTGACCCCACGGCGGCACCTTCGGGACCTACGCAGTCAAGCTTAGGTCGGACCGCTCAACAATTGTGCGCGCGCTCTTTAAAAAATATTTGTGCGTAATGCTCTTATTTTGATAAGTTTCTCTGAGTCAAGTGATGTCTTATAATTTGTGTTGACTGTGAATGACTACGTCAAAGGTCAGCCCGCAATCTTATCTATTGCTCTTTAAATATTAGCGCCGTGATGAACTGAAGTCAGTTAACTGCGAACTTTTAATTAATACTAATCTAAGTGGTGTGTAAAGTTACTTTTCGGATATTTAAAAAAAATCTAATTGTGCCCCGTATTTAATTAGATTATTGTGAAAAGTGAGCCTATTGTGATTCAAATAAAATGCCTATTCGTCGGAGTAAGGTTTGTTGCTATTCTTTTAAATTTTTCCTTTAATCTCTAGCATCGGTTGAAATTTTCGTCGTGTTAACTTAAATGCATTACATTATGGTACAAAAAATAACCACAAGCCTAGATTTTAATAATAATTAATAGGTAAATTTTAATAATAAAAAATATTTATTAAGAAGCGTTGAGTTGCGTCAACACACAATGCCTACAAAATTTGAACGTCCGCCGTGTTTTAATGTGAACAGAACAAAGTTTCTGGGTTTCCTCTGACCTGCTATGCTAAAACAATAATAAATAATTAAACACATGCCTACCTAATAAAAACATTTTTTATGGTAGGTAAGTATATCATTTTTTTCTAAAAGAACATCGTATATTTGACAAAGAAAATGCGAATTATTTTTTTTCTTAGCTTATTAAAAAATACAATATGAACAGAAAGATGTGAAAAAAGACGTAAAATGGTTTTAAAAACAATAAGTATTTAATAAGGTTTTAACGAAATAAAAAAAGAAGGTAAAGAAATGTATATGTAAAATATTTTTCGTAATCGCATCGGAATTTGGAAAGCCACTTTTCGTATACAACGCATTTGTGTTTATTTATGTTAAGTTTACTTAAAGAATATTTTATATCCTTGTTGGGATTCCTTCTCATAATCTTGACAGCAAAAATGACTTGCTTCTTTATAAAACCAGTTCTAGTTCTAGGTCTAGACTTAAATCAGGATATATTTTGGTCCCATATTTTTTTTTTGAAAAAATCTATCTCCATACTATTAAGGTTAACACAAAAACCGACTCCTTCAATTTTAATCGGATGCCGTAATCGGAACTTAACCAAACTTTCATTAAACTACCCTGGAAGTGTATCTTATAATTAATTTATTAAGTTTATAAGTGTTATTTCAAGCTAAGGATAGAAAAATATTTTTAAAAGATTAGCGAAAAAAGCCATATGTTCTTATCAAGGGTTCGAATCTAGCAAAAAAATATTTTGTATATTTTTATATATTTTTTTACCCTCCGCAATTCAAAATAAACAAATAGATCTTGAGGTTAATGAGTTAGTTATTTTTAAAATGAACAATTGAAATAACACTTACATTGTTTTGTTTTTTAATCGACTTCTGTAAAATAGGAGGTTATTAATTCGACTGTATTTTTTTAAAATACTTACGTTAGGTACTTACGTTTCTCTTTTAAGTTTTTCGTAAAATTTTAAGAAATAAAACTGGAACAATAATTTTGAGGCATAATATCTTGAAAATATATAAGACTAACACCTATGCTGAATACTAGAAAAAAATTCCGATTTTCCACATTGGTTGTAGTTTTTGACATACAAATTATTAGCTATTTCACTGAAAAACCTTAAACAAAAGTTCCAACATACATTAAAAAAATATGTCTATTTTATATTATCCTTTATAAGAACCATATAAAATTAAGAATTGTGCCTGTCTTTAATGGTCTTTCTGTCATGGTCCTGAACAATCAGGAAAATCCTTCGTTAAAGTTCAGTAGTGGTGCCTGCATTATCAAGAATCTGTCCAAGTGGGCAGATTGTTAAATATACATTTTAATAGGTACTCTTATTCCTCCTAATTGTGAAAAAACTAAGCATTTTAGGAAATAATTCAGAATACATATTTTTTCATTGCACTTTGCAGGATACGGAACTTAAGATGAACTCATAATGATTGTGGTTTTAATTTCTACTTAATGTTTATATGGAATTTTTTTAGAAAGAAAAGTGATATTTCCGTAAGCCGTGGAAAGAAGAGATATAATTCTTATAGACTAGTTTGGCTGCATGCTGCATGGTGAAATAGAATAATCCAAATATTTATAAATTATTTATAAAATACTAGTTGCTTCTCTCTAAAAAAAATATTGGTTTATTATTGATATTAGAAGAAATACCGTATAATATAGTAATTCTAAAGTTATTTGACCTCTATATTGAAAATTTTAAAATACTGTACGACGCAGTTTGGTTTATATATTTGAAATTCAAATTTGCAAAATTTGAGTACAAAATAAATACCTAAGTCATTGTTACGCAGTGTACATAATATGTTACATGTAATAATTAATCGTCTATTAACTGACTTTCTGTTT
>FASU01018302.1:4139-14577 GCA_001486225.1 Heliconius pardalinus sergestus | reverse complement strand
TGGCCCTGATTGTGTAAAAGACAGACAGACAGGCAGTCAGACAGACAGAGCTACTTTCGAATTTATAATATAGGTATGGATAACCAATTTAATTAGAAAATTTGATATGATATGACGACTCAAGCTATATTAATAATATAGAATGCATAAATATTATACCATAATCACTGTTGATTGCTAAAAACTGCATTAAAACCTGCTGCATCATTTGAACCATCTAAGCAAACATAAAGTAAGGGACTTGTTTTATAAATAGGTAATGATAAAGATAGTAGACTTGACTTTTACATATTATATCTTTCACAAAATATCTCTAAATATATATTTTTTTCAGACAGGACTTAAAAATATACATATCTAGAGATATTTGAAATCATTCACTGCCGGCATCTGTATTTCCTGTGACATACAATGTGGGGGTTTTCAAAGAAAGGGTGAATAGGTATCTTCTAGGCAAGCGTGCACCACCGTAGACCGCATCAACGCTCACCAGACTTGATGCGGTCAAACGCAAGCCTATTCCATATAAAAAAAAAAATCTCCCATGTGAGGATCAAAATCACATTCTTTGTAATTATTTCAAATATATTAAATAAACTAAAGCAATAATATATACTAAACATAAGTAACAACAAATAAGTCATTGTCATTCTCTAAATATGTACAAACATTAGTTAATGGCTTGAATCATTATGCCTTAAATATTTATTATTCGACATTTACCTTGTTTGTTGTAAACTGACCTTATTTTAAAGTAAATTCATTGTGTTACTAACTATACTCTTAGTAAAACTAACATATATTATATTGCAATGTACTAAATAATCGAAAATAAAATATTGTAAAAATTTGAGGCACAACATGTTACCAACAGGTTGTGGGTTCGAACCCCACGCAAGGAGATGAAATATTTATTCATAAATTTATATTTCCATTTCTTTGCTTTAGTGTTCCGTCACTCAACACACAATGCCTCCATTTGGCATTTTTTTTTGGAGGAACTCAATGCTGCGGCTCCACTAGGTTACCTCTGCTTATCCTGCTGTGTGCGGGATACAGCATGATAAAAGCTGATTTGATTTTTAGTCAATTAATAAACTTAATAAGTTTTATTAATAAGTTTGTAAGTATAATTCTGAACCTAATTTAAGTAGGGGGTAAAATAATACATATATAGCTAATAACTTAGATAAAATTAAAAATATAAGTCTAACTAGGTCATACCATAATCAGTTAAAACAATAAAAAAAAATTGTTAAAGCAAACAAAAAAACCTCAAAGATATTGATTACTAAACAAATAAAGGATTTTTGCCTTGTATCTTTTTGCCAATATAAATAATTCTTAAAAGGCTTACTTTTATATACCAGAGGTCAACAAAGTTTGACATAAATGGAAATCCAAATACAAATATTTACAACTTTTAGCATCTAACTCCACAACAGGATAAGCAGAAGAAACCTGGTGCGCTTTGTTCTTCACACACCAACATGTTTTGAGACATTGCATGTTGAGTGGCAGAATTCAACATTACATTACATTTTTTTCATACTTTGTTTTCTTACCAGAACATAAAAATGAATATAATTTATCCTGATGTATGGAAATTAAACCCATAACTTTTGGTTTTACTGTTTGTATCATGATGGTCTCATAAATATGGACATAACTCCTTAACTTTTAGTAAACTCCATTATAAGTATACTCCATTATACTTAAACATCTTGTAACATTCTTTTAAATATGTTGATATAATGATATACTTTTATTTTGTATAAGTTAAATTATAAAATTGTTTACTGAAGTGTAGGTTTACATATAATATAAACAAAACTTCAATTACTGCAGAGTCAACTAAAACAACTGTTGAGTGACAAGGCTGGTATAAAATTAGTTGAAATTATGATAATTATTCATGTGTTGCGTTTCGTAATATTTTACGAAATAATAAATATTTTAATAAGTGGAATTTCCTGTACTTTGAAAATGAAACTTTTCAAATTATGTCTTTTGGATCAACATATTTACTTTGTAGTTTTTATTAAATAGTATTTTAATAAAAATAATTTATTTACCGTTTTTTTAGTTGTAAATGACTTTAGTTGTGGTTGTAGATGAACTATTGTTATATTTTCTAGAACCTCTTTCACTTTTGTAACATAATTATAATATGAAGGAATAGGCACTTATATGAAATATTAGTGTTTTTTTTATTTTGAATAATGCCACAAATTTAACTGAATATATTTAGAATAAGCCGATAATAATATTATTCATAAATCATAATCTGTCTGTTGTCTGTTCTTTCTATTATGGTGTTCCGAGCGTGCCAGTTGAGATAAATCATAATACTAATAGTCACTTTTTACATTATTTTTGACATTAATAAAAATGTGACGTAAATAGTGTTGCACATTTTTAATCGATTTACAAATTTATTTTTAAAATATCGAAATTCAATCAAAAGCGTTGTAATGTCGGAGAACGTGAAGTTATCATTTACAGATCGAAGGTAAATTACGCCAGGTGTATTGCGCAGTAGTAATGATATCTAGTTATAAAACCGTATCTGACGCGAGTTTAATATAATATTTACTTATAAATAATTAGTTGAAAAGGCGCGGCTTTCACACACAAAGTCATAGAACTTTTTATCTCAGAGCCGTACAACTTAAGAATATATAATGTGTAAGCAACAGGTTATCGCCTATCATAATCCGACAAATACGAGGCTAGGATTTACCATTCGCACTTTCGTTCGTATACGACCCGGCCCGCTGGAGCATGCGCGGTGAATTCACAAAAAAGTGGGAAAAATTAAAGATTTCCGAGTTCAAATAAATAGTACCAACCTTTTTCCGATTTGAGGAGGTACGTTTTGTGTTTCCTCTCGGCATCCTCGTATCTGCTCTTCCACTTCTCCACGTAGGTCGAGAGGGCAATGTTGGCCTCCTTGGTGTTGTGATGCGCGTCGGGCTGCGTCATCCTGGCGGCAGTGGCTCGCGGGATCCTCGTGGCGGCGCCGCAGAGCGAGACAGCGCTCCGGCCGCCTTGACACTGATTGTTGCTCGACGCGATCGCAAATACATTATCACCGTTCCTTTTAATCATTTTTGCATTCGATTTTTTTACACGCGCACCACGATCGCTCGCATCGTCTCGTTTTCACATATGATACGTTCACGTGTCGAGATCAACAGGCTGGTTGTCGGTTTTGGAAAGTGTTAAATAAATTTGCAAATAAATTCCCTTTGTTCTCGCCGTTGAGGAAAATACGCACTATCTTGTACGCGAGCCCAGGCTGCGTCGCTCGCGTTCACTCATTAAAACAGCCTTGAATGAATATGTAAATGGAAATAAATAATAACAATAAAAGTTTAGCTCTGTACGCGTACGTTTTAAACGACAAATAGCTTCCAGTGTCAGATTGCAACTAACGTATGCTTGTGGTTGTGATATGATAATGAAAACTTCGTCATTGTGAGTCATTAGACTTGGTGTTTACGCTTGATGTTTACGTTTGAAGTAGTCTCAGTCCTGCATATGTTAGTCTGTTACATAGAAACTATTTAAAGTTAAGTTTTGTTATGCATGTTTGTTAGAGTAGTGAAATCATAAAATCTCTTTCCTCCAACCATTACTTTAATTTATTCGCTAAAATATGTTCACAAAAAATATTAGAATCTTTGGTTTTTTGCTGATAGATAAATGACTGTACCGGTAATGGGAATATTAATTTAAGTACTTTAAAATTGATTGAAATTTACGAAACATGTTATTAATGGGAGTCGAATTTTAAATATTCTGTTTTTTAAACAGAAAAGAATTAACTCAATTTGAATAAATCTGGAAAAATACGTACCTATACGAACAATAATTCTTAACTTTAATTAAATATTGTTTATTCCCACATTAAATTTAAACACACTAAAATTTATAAAATAATTTTTAAACTACATCACTCACAATATTCGGTTGAATACACAAAAAGGACTACGACAAGTACACTACCACATCGAACTGAACGCATTTTGTCTAAGAACTGACGAACGGATATTCTAATTTTAACACTATTTCGAGAGAAACGTACCGTCTTGTGTAGTTTTAAGTAAACGACAGAAGAAGAGTGTGGGCAGACCAGAGATTTGCCTCGATTCAAGTGATTTAATTGATAGCAATGTACATTAATTTGGTGACGCGATATAGGTGCAGTCGGAAAGTTTCTAAATGAACACGATTATTGTAAATTCGGTTTCCATTAAGGCTCATTTTAATGTTTAATTTAATATTTATTTGATAGATGCGTGTTTTTGGATAAAGCAATTAAATATATGTAATGGCTTTAAAATAGAGGCAACATAAAAACTGGGATGTACACTATGTAGTGCAGAGAACGTCCCATTACCCTAAGGAAAAGCAAAGGATGTAAATAAATAAAATAATTTAATATGTGTTAGACATCTGAGCGGACGGCCCACCCAAGAATCGCCAAGTTATAAATGCTTATATCCTCATGTCGAAATCGATTTCATTACTTTCTCTGCTTATCTTTAAAGCTGATTTCTAAATACTAATTAAATTAAAATTGTATTTATTTTTCTTCCTAATAAATATGTTTAAGCAGTTTTTGTTAATTGCAGATCTTAGTAAAACTGAATTATCAGGCTATATTTATATATTTGAAAATACTTTTTTTCTTAGTTTGTCACAAAAACGAAAAACAAATAAGATTATTTAATAAAAGTCGAATTCAATTTCAATGTTATATCTACAGAAATTTAAAATGTTTACACAACATCTCTTAGCAACGTCCTTTATGCAAAAAAAAAACCTAAAGAATCGGAGACGAGGTTAAATTGAGAAAAATAGTTATCTTGTAATAAAAAGTCTCGATGGCCTCACAAAACTCTCCATATTTAGTGAAGGAGGTCACACTGAGCCTTACCTTTGCAAAGGGCTCCGGCAAGGCAATACGATTACATCACGTTAACCAACTGTAGCTTTAGCCGCGACGTATTCATTAAATGTGAAAATGTTTCATTTTGACATTCGATTTGATAAATTTTGAAGTTTGTAGGTACTTGTAGTGTTGCATATTTGGATCATAAAGACATTACGTGCACTTTATCATGAGGGATAGAACGGGAGTTGAATTTACACACATCGCGTGCTATACTTACATATATAATATACATTATGACTACCATTATAAGCACTGCAAACAATATCCTTTTTGAATGGCACCTTAATTTAGCTCAAAATAATGCATCCTAAATTTAATCCCAGCAGGACCCAAAAATAAATATATAATTAACTTTTATTCCAGACAGTTAAAAAAGTCCTGCCCCTTTTTACATGCATGCAAAAAGACTAAAATTTACCATATGTTCAAAACATTTATTGCTTCCTGAATGTTGCGTCACTACGTTAATTCGATCTTGTTTTTACGAGAGCATTAAAACTGGGATCATTCACCTCAAACACTATTTTTGTACCGTCCTGTTGTTATCCTGAACGAACATCATAAAATCTCGGGTTAGCTTTAACAAGAATTCGTATCGATCGTAAACTTGTAATTGTTCCAAATAAATATTGTAACCGTGTTTGTTTGAATGATTGTTATATTTGGTTTTTGTAGGTTTTAAATGTTTTAAATTAATTAACATAAATAAATTTATATACTATTCTATTATTACTTAACTATAATATAGCCTTAACTGTGCATAAATGTTAAAGATGATGAAGATTTATTATTTATTGTAAAACTCATTTTATATTATTTAACGTGCGTGATACGTATATTATGGAACTTTACGAATAACTTATAATCAATTAATTTAATTACTTTTTTCTTGTATAGGTCAATGTAATAATATTTTTGAAAGATTAAAATTAAAAGACAAACTTATGTCATATACTAATATTTGGTAAAAGTGCTGTTATTTTGATGTTATTTCTAATCCTAAATGTGTGATTAATTCTTTAAACGATTTTAAAATGTCCGCAGTTTTTCTAGTCCAATTAAAATCATTTAAGAGCAATTCATTGTGAACGTTTGTAAGTGTCACTTGAACCGCGATGTGTGGGAGTCAAGACTTGCGAAAGTTTAGATCAATGGTCTGTAGGCAGCTAGCTTTGGAATTCACTTCCTTATTAATTTTCATTCTTGATCAAATTTACTTTACGCAATATATACAATCTGGAAATGTAATAGATTATAGCAAATTTGCTTTATTTTAACTCCATTCACACAATTTGTAGGACTTAAGCCAAATCATTTATTATTTGTTTATATATTTGAAGAACTATAAGCCTAAAAACAAATCCATTTAAAAAAGTTATTTATTAAGCATATTAGAGTAAAACTTTTTAACGCCTAATAAAGAACAATTATCTCCTTCTGTATCATGTTGTTATGAAATTGTAAAATTAGGTTACCTGGTAGTAAATATGTATAGAGTTTTTAAGATAAGCTGTTAGGTTTAGTCATTTTAGATAGTTAGATAATAAAAATGCCTTTTTTATTATTAGGTAGATCGATTTTATCGTCAAATCGAATATACAATGAGAGAACTTAATTACATATCACGTGATTCTTCACATTCCGTCGAATTTCAATATTTGTCAATTTAATCGGCCATTAGGTACATACATCAAGTATGTTGATCTCACAATAAAGAATAGCGGTACGCGACAAGGCGAATATAATTTATTTGTGGAGACCATTTAGTCATTATTGTAGTAAGAACATTTCTTGGAACCACTTTAAAAAATTGTGCTAAGCAGTTTTTTTTAGTCTTATCTCCTATTGCTTGCGAGTCCCATCTGTGTACCGTCACTTTGTCTAATAATTTTATTATCTTTATACACCGGTATCTCCTTACCGGCCTATAACTATTATGGTGGAGTAAACTACGTCATAGTTTAAAACTTTTAAGTCACTTGACAAACATTGCATGCTGATCGACAGAAGCCAACACCGTAACAAAGCAAATTAATATTCAACGATTATTTTTGTTTTATTTATCAACTTTTGTAAGACATAATATAGACGATTAAAACTATACTGAAATCTTAATATTCTAGAAAATTGTAACAAAATAGAATTTTGTAAATTTTAATTTGTTTTAATATGTTGTAGTTAAGTAATAAAACTTCATTTACATACCACAAATTAGAAATAGCTAATATAGAACACCTATTTCATAAATACATTTTTCATGTGAATCATCCATAAATCATCGAACAATATTCCTTGGTATGTATAACCCGGCTTAGTCAATGTCAGGTTAACAGAAAAACAAAGATTGTTGTTCAAAATGTTCTAAATATAGGCATGAATGGACCAATTTCTGTGAAGCATGTGTAGTCTTGATGCATTAAATTGTTGATGTTTTTAGCTTTACACATTTCTCGCATTTAAAAGACTGCAAAGAGAAGGAAGGTTCTAAGCTCTCTGATATCTTCTGCTTATAAAAATATTTATAGATATATTTTGAATAAGTGAATATAATGCTGAAGTACATTTAACAACACCAGGACAATGCGGATAGTGAGAAAACTTTTAAATGTTAACATTTCTCTGAGTAATAAGATCTCATAATAGTTAGTAATAATAATAATAATAGTTAGTAATATGTTGCTTACCGTGTCTGCTTAAAGAAAAAAACTATTTTTATTGATGTTGTAACAACATTTAGGGAAAAGATTTTCTTTTAAAATGTATGTTATATATTTTTATGCATCTCAAATCATCATAACCTTTCCTTATATAATATATTCCATTAAAAGTGTTTTGTGACAAAGAAGATTAATTACGCCATATGAATAGAGCCGACCGTTACGTTTTCGTGACTCACAGTATGATGACCCCGAATGCTAATGTTGATAATAGATATAACATTTTGAATAATTACTTCGATGAAAAATTAACAACCCAATTTTTCATTAATTTTTCATTAGATACAACCATTAAAAATCTAAAGGAAACTTAAAACATATTTTTAGTAAAACGAACAATATAATTTCTGTAAAATGAACAAGAATATATCATTTGTTTTGTAGATCTTTATTAATTGTAATAAATAGTCAGTTTCATGTATTTGTTTTTAATAAATTTTACACATCAATTCAATTAAATATCAATAGATAAAAAGTAGAATAATCCGTACATGGAAATCGATTAAGTATAACAACATAATTAAATATCGATTTCATTTTTTGAAATTTGCAGCACTAGCTTCTACCGCCATCTGTCAAAAGATTTTGGCATTACATTTTGTTACTTTGTAGCAATCTGTCATTTTAATTGACATTTGGTTGTAAAGATGGCGCTAGAATCCTTTTAAATGTCATAATATTTAAGAAATCGATAGATATTAGAATAGCAACCGCGATATTAGAATAGCGGGGTAATGAATCAGTTCCTTTTTTTTTATAAGTCAGCGCAATTTGTAAAGAACAGAGTGTCTTAACACTAGACTCCCACTGGCTACTCTGTTTGATGCCAAATAGAGCGTGAAGCTAGTGGAAAAAAAATAATAAACAGATAGAAACATACTCACTTTGATATCAAATTCACCTACTAATTAATAAATATAGTGAAATTTCAACGTAGATTCAAATATTTTATACGCTTCTACTATTTTATTTTGTCATCAATTTCTTTGTAATTTTTTACTTTGTTTTGTTTTCTGAAACTGCTTATAATCATTACCGTAACACGTGACTTCCAGGGGATCCACATGTGTTTTATGTGATTTTCCTCCATCTTTTATACTTTTGAGTTCTCGAGGGCTAACCGACGATTTCCTATGCCTCTTTTACTAATCTTACTTCATAAACTTTTTACATGTATGCGACATTGTAATTTTACGTTTGATCTGCTTATTATAAATACAATAGTTGCTTTAAGATTCAAGATAATAATGCAAATTAAATTACATTAATTAAAAAATATTTAAATTGTTATTTGCGAGAGGGTTCCGCCGCCCGATATTTCAAAAGATTTGCCTCACCCCTACACTTAGGGGCGGATGTCGTATAAAACGACTAGACTTCAATAGTTATATTAATATGTAATTTTAAATTATTTTTTTAATTTAATAGCATCTTATCTTATTTAATGGCAACTTCATGCTTTTTCGGAAGGCAAAGTACATATACTCAGGCAGATACTCCGTTCCCCACATTCTGCTCAATTTTCAAGATATTGCGTTTTTAAGTGGTAAAACTCAACGCCGCACTTTGCCTACTAGAGCGGGGAAATGAAAATAATTTAAATATAATGATTTCGTTGCAATTAGAAGTTATACCTACACTATAAGATTTTACATTTATTAATACTTATATTATATAACTATATAGACTAGGACTTCATATATTTTTATATTTTGGGATATAGCATGAAGCCAAATAAAAATTGTCTAAACAATAAAAGGTTCTTTAAATGAGGTAATTTTTTGATCATTGAAAGTCGGGAATTGGTGAGCGAAGCGAGCAGGGGGCGAAGCTCTCTTGTATTAATATTAAAAAAATAATTTTATAATAAACATGACCTAATAGATATTTTTTCCCGCCAATACGCTAGAACACAGATAGTAAAAGTTAAGTTAGTATGATAAAATGTTTATTTTTAATATAAAACATTTATTTTAATAAAGGAAATGAGAAAGACATTGTTGTCGCGTTAAAAATAAGATGAGATTTCCCCAATAACGGTGTCGCAGGCGATCTCTCCCCTTCGTGAATATATAGGTGGTTTGAAAATATTTAAGTTTTTTATTTAGCTTCGCTTTTTTGTATCACACAAATTAACCGTTTAAATAAAGAAGATTTTTTTAATCAGAATTCGGGGATGAAAAATAATAATTAAAAATATTCCATCGAACCCAATACGGTGTATTTTCCATTGTTATCGTATATTTTCAAATTAAAACAGGAAAATTGTAATTTATGTCTACGACGAAAGACTTATAATTTAGCTTATAATTTTTCTCTTCATATATGTTCTTTAGAACGGAATACAATGTCGTTTTTTTCTTTATCAGAAACCGTAAAAGTAATTGAAAAAAAACATATACGTTTCCCCGAGTGGGGTCCGAGTCAACAGCCATCATGTATGCCGACAGATAGTTTCAAGCAATAGTTAAAATAAAAAATAAATCTACAGTCTAACTCTTTAACCACCCCTAGCATTACTCATTTATCAACACCCCTTATAAATAAGTCTCTGGGGGTGCGTCTGGCGAACTCGATTGCTTTAATGTACCGAGACCAAAACGACGAGATTATTATAACTTTTGTAACATACCCATATGTATGTTACTCCCTCATGAATTGGGTATTAACATGTGTCTTTATATTGGGATTAGTATTAATGGGTTCAGAGAATGAATCTTTGATTTTTACACAATTTAAATAAAAAAATCAGCTTCAC
>FASU01018242.1:3252-13447 GCA_001486225.1 Heliconius pardalinus sergestus | reverse complement strand
GATAACTTATAAGAGTTGGCTTATAGTTTCGGCAGTAACAAAATTCTTTCCATTTCTATTTCTCTTTCCAATTCTATTTCTCGATTCTCCACTATATCAGTTAACTTAACAATTTTTTAATTTTATATAAAGTTAGAGGAAAACATTACAATCGTTACTGTATTTAAAATTTTATCTTCAATGCTCCCTCTACATCAATCGGTATCCCCTTAGTACAGTACATAACATATACATAACTAAATATTTCTGCTCTTATTTTATATCAAGATTTTAAAAAGGATTACTGTGACTAATAAAATTAATTATAGAAAATGATTTGACAATTAAAAGTAAATTACAATTAAAATTAAAATTAAAATTACTTGTGTTGACATTTTAAATAACAATTTACCAAATAGGCATAATTGTGAAATCCATATAAAACTTATTAATATTGTCAAGTAGATAATGATTTATTGGTATCGTCTTGATGCTCGCCCGCAACAAACACTGCCGCAACAGGTTGGTGACTCATGGGCCATCTGTCGCGAAAACTATCCGCACATGTGGAAATTGACTGAACCACATAACTCTATGGATTTCTTCAATGATATCGACTCATTTGTCGTTTTCGGTACATCTGTCCCACTTTTGTAATACGACACCTTAAAAAAGTAGTATACCACTACGAATAAATTTAATAAAATACAAATTTAATTGAATAAATTATAACAAGATATTCAATATTTGAATAAATTATTAAATTAAGTCCAACAAATTGCGACATGCGTAGTTTGGAGCCATTAAAATAATATAGAATTGAATTAGTGTATATTCTATTTTTTTCGTATTAAATGTCACTTGATTGTCATCGTTTGTCACGTCGGTGCATGTTTTTGTTGAATCGGCAAATTCCATACATAAAAGGTAATTGCAAATGTGAGAAAGCATGCGTACATGTGAAGTGACAGGAACTGGCGGTGACAAATGACGGTGGACAGGCGCGGCGGCTCCCACGACTGATTCTCATCATTACCAACACATGGACGATCGTCGCCTACATTCGATCTGGATAATCATTCCTCCCCGAGCGCTAATTCGAAATGCACAATTACATATATCCAATAACCGACCAACGAAATATATGCGCCATTAATTTACAAGTGAAATTCCTGCTGTTCAATGCGAGCAGTGATAAATGAATCACTTTCGAGGAACACTCTGGTCCGCCGCGTGGGGGCCCAGCAGCGGCGTCGCCGACAGCACGTCTCGCATATAGCGAGGGCATTACAATGGCATTACTCAGATGCACCGGGCTGGTGCAGAAATGGCACGCGCTGGTCCCCCTGCGCCCCGCTCTGCTGCAAATATAGATGCTGGTGGTGGTTATTCTGGGCGCGGCCGTCGACCCGCCGCCGCGACGCCGTCTGCGCGCCTTTTTAGCGAACACTACTTACAACACACACATTTTTTGCGAACAAATATCGCCGATGTCAACGTACGCGTCTCTTTTCGTTACTCCCCGAGACGGTCTCTTAGAATCGCAGAATTCTTAATCGTTACGAATGTGTAAATACCGCTCGTTCACTGTCTCGTTAATTGATTGTCTGCGAGCGCGTCCTAAATTCGTTTCGCCTCTATACTGGGAACATTATAAATTAATTTTAAATTGATTAAGGTTGTTAACATCGAATTACTGTGACAAAACAGTATCGAATCTAGCTAGCTATGCACGCATTCATGTTTTATCCCTTGACCTTTTTGCATAGACTGACGTGCGTCTTTAAGTGTAAAACTGAAGTAATTAATATAATCTATATTGCCATTTTTGTTCTATAGCTCGATCGTGATTTGAGAATTTAATTTCACGGCCGCTCTGAACAGCCGTAAAGTCTATCTCAGGTCCGTAACTATAAAACGTATCAAATCTGATTCACTGCTGCCTTTGTGCGAGTCCAGCTGGCCGACCACGGCGTCTGCCTAGTTCTGCTGGTACAGTTTATGGTGCTTTTATACATTCTCCTTTCGCATTGAGTCAGCACAGTATATAACATTTGATGGTTTGATGCTCTGCCAGGTGTTGAAGTAATAAAACTTGAATAAAGTTCATACCTCTCGACGGGAAGTATCTAGTAATTTCGAATTAATTACGGTGTTTAATTAAGATAAAATTTTTAAGATGTAAATATATTTACTTTTAATATCTTATTTATTGAGTGACACATAAAATTATACCTAAAAAATTTAGTATGAATGAGTCGTATAAATTTTATTGCTCTCAAAATAATTTATAGAAAAAAATATATATAATCACATAATTAGAAGCAATCGTTAGTTTAAATATAGAAATATTCGAAAACTAAAGTTTAGATGAAGTGAAGATAAAGGATAGGTAATAAGTACCGGATGAGCTTAGAGTGATGGTGAGGAGTGGGGTATGGTGGTGTGTGTGCGCACAGAGCGTTCATGATTCATCGGATATCGTACCGCCGACCACAGTCGATCACGAGTGTGTCTAATTCAGTGTGCTGCATGTGCATGTGCATGTGCCTCCGAGGAATTTGTTTTGTGCACGCCGATGCCGCGTATTATCGACGTTTTATTTTTGTGAGATCGGTGTCCCCGCTCGCAATGGATTCCTGTTAGCCATCTTGTTTGCGCCTTTTTCTTCTCCCAGCGAAAATTAACTTTGATCTCAGTTCAAGCTCATTTTAGGACTGTGTAACGATTTTTCTTAATTCGGATGATTGGTTACTCTGTAGGTTAAATCGGTCATTGCGATCGTTCACGCCTCGGTTATATATTTATACTCCGCCCAGCAAACAAACTTCAAAGTCTCTTCAATCAAAATAAAAATTGAATGTAAGTGTTATTAAAAATATTCTTTATTTAAAGGAGAATATTTTTTACTCTTTATTGGATAAATGTTGCAAAGTAAATATGGTTGTTATTATAGAATTAATTATATTTTAGCCCAAACTTATTATAATATAAACTTATTATAAAATAAATATTTTGATTTACTTCGAACATTGAAGTGAGTGTATTTTTTCGAATGTTTAATATGCTGTTGGCCCTAATGGCCTCTGCAGCGTCATCGGGTTAAAGTCATTGTCATAGCACATTCCTTTTGTTGTACATATATATATCTTACATATATTGAC
Organism: Heliconius pardalinus sergestus; assembly: GCA_001486225.1. NCBI lineage: Eukaryota > Metazoa > Arthropoda > Insecta > Lepidoptera > Nymphalidae > Heliconius > Heliconius pardalinus. The sequence continues at coordinate 10,304 of FASU01018242.1, read as the reverse complement.
GAATTGCAAATAATATATGCAAAATACAGAATATTTTATAAGTAGACTTCGTTCTTCACTTTCTGTTAATTTTTCATATTTTTATTTACAGTGGCAAAATCTAATATCACACTAATGTTTCATTTGGAATTTTCGTTATGTTATTTATAATTATGTTACATTTTATTTTCACAAATTATGTTTCTAAAACATTCGAATTTGACCAATTAATGAAATGATTTTATATTTAACTTCTTACCCTTTTTCATTTTATACGTTTTTCTCTATCACGACTACGACGGCGTAATATTTTATCGATATCAAATTTATATATATCTATAATTAAAATACACTACAAAAGCAAAACATAAAACCTGCAAAAGCAGACATTGTCCATTTTACGGCTTTTACTATATTTTTACTTTCAGGCTATTTATATTTTTATTATATTTACACATGGAACGGTAAACAGATTTTGTCTTATGAAAATTGTGTATTTTTGGCCTATATGAAAGCTTCAGGGCGTAACAGGAAAATTTAGCAGAAAATACGTTTTCAGTTATAAAAGAGATTCACGACATATTTATTAAATGTAATATTTTAGAATCTTTAACGAGACAAGCGCTTGCAACAATTTGCGACGTGTTATTGAAATAAAACATACTCGCGTAAATAGAAAATACACTCGATGCGCAAACAATGACGACGACGTCGCGACGCGTGGCGCCGGCATGGACGGGGCTTCTTTTTACATCAAATGAATCGGAAAGAACTAACGACCTTCGATCTAATTGTTATACGATCGCTTTTAGCGTATTAATTAAAACCAGACTTGCTCTTAGGTAGAGCGCCTTAGTTATCTAAGACATTCCGGATTTATTTATGAGCACTAAATAAATTTATAAAACACAGAGTCACACTCTAACACTTTACTTTTCATGTTTATTTAAATCATTTTTTAATTAAAAGACTTTTTATACGTGCTATGCCGTCTTTCTTTTATGATACATAAAAAAACGAACTGTCAACTTTTGACAACTTGGTTGACATACACCTACAACTGTTTTATTATTATTTTTTTAAAAAAGATTACTTAACCCTTTAATATTTTTAAACAGTTTTATATGCGTCTAAAATATATAAATTTGCTATTTATAATTTTATTAATATTAATCATGTTTATAATTTTAACATATAATAAACTAAAAAATATATTGGTATAATTAAACTGAATGGCAAATGTTGTCGCCGATAAGTAAAATGAAAATGTCGTCGATAGATGGCGCCAGTGCGTTAACGCGTGCATGTTGGCGTGATTGGTCTTATTTTACATATAATATTAGAGCGGCAAGCCTGCGGGTGGCTATCTGCACAGCTGAAATTACGCACGCTTGCATTTCCATTTATCACCTCTTTATGTTCTAACACACGGCCGTATTCGGCCGTGTGTTATGCACACGAAATGTTAATATGTTGAGGGAAAATATTTATTACTGTAGTGGTACTAACTAGATTAACATTTTAATTTCACCAAATTATTTTGCAAGTATTCTAAATATCATATTTATTTTGCAAGTATTCTAAATAACATATTCATCTCACTAAGACTTTGTTATATTAGGATGCTGTATTTAAATCTTAGAATAGTTAAGAAATTTGTTAACCATAACTGGCGCTCGCGTTTCCTCGCATTGTCTGTAAATGGCATTATATGATGCCTTTGAACCATGACCAGGTGCGACGTGCGACGTGCATAAAGACATTGAAGTGTGTGCGGGTTAAGTTTCATCACACTTGCGTTTTTCTTTTGTTATCTATCGTTATTTTTTAATATATTTATTATAAATGTTCAAATATATCAGATATAAATTTATGCAATATTATTATTGCATTCTATGGCGCTAGTAAAGTTCTGTTTATTACTTCTAGCGCGGTACAACTTGCGTATTTGTAGTATGACTCGTGCCTACTTATTCATGTCGACGAACCATTATCGTTATCTTTTGCACGCTATAGGTATTAAATTTGATGTAGTGTTTCTATCTTGTTCTTAATATAACTGTTCTATTTCATCACAAATACAGACTATTTTATTGCCAACACACTGCATGTAAGGTGTATCCATGTATAATGTCTAATCCCAGCTTTGTTATTTTGAAATTGCGCCAAATCAATAAATTTTATTTCGTTTGCTGAAAAAGTCAATCTAGATCAATGTAATAGTTATTTCATTATCGATACATCAATCCAATAATAATTATCTGAATTGATTATTAGAGTAATTGATATTTACTTAATTATCTCTATGAAAGGTGATAGATAAATTATTGTAAAAATATTATATAATATTTAAAATTGTTTCTAAAACAGCATCGACATTATAATTGATAGTCTGGAAGAAAAGTGTAATAAATTATGCTCCATGTTTACAATCGCGTCACTTTAAATAAAACAATCAAGAGTCAAGCGTATTTGGTAGTCACTTAGCAAACAATGAATTATAATTTGATCAATTAAAAGTGTAGCGACAGAATCTATGAGACTAGGCGTGGAGCTGGCCCATAAGGTAAGTGCGTGCTTAAAAGGTCACAGGCGAGACACGAAGGCTATTTGGAAAGTAGACTGGCGCCGGCGCACGGCGGCTCTAAGCAAATTTGGTGAGAATGTGCTCGGCTACCGGCACCAGCTTTAGTAAACTGACATCTGGTCATACTGTTCACGTTGCCAGATAAAAAGGCCGATATATCAAATTAAAGGAATTCAATGTTATACTTGCAGTAAATGTAGGAAGTAAATGCGGTGGCCCTTATTTATGACGTTTTAAGGTCAGAATAAGATGATTAAATAATTTTTAAAATATTTAAATGTACATATTTTAGATGTACTGGTTTTCTATATTATATTATATTGATATATATTACATATATGTACCTAATATGTTATATGTAAATCCATCAATGACGTCTTTGTCACACGTAGGTTATCATTTGAGTTCGTGATTTGTACCGAGAGTCGACCCTTGTTTTACATATAGGTACAGCTGTATAGTTTTGTATTGTTGTATTCACTTATATAGCTAAACAACAGCTAAACAAACTCATAAAATGTAGACAATATTAATAGATCACGGAATCTGGTACACCACTCACAGAAAGATAACGCTCACTACATATTATTTGAGCTGGCTAATTCTGGCTTTAAGGCATTAAAGCAAAATATATTTATAAAATTGGTTACAGATCAGTTAATGAGATTATCAGCTTCCCGCTGAATCCCGCACATAACAGGGTAGGCAGAGGGAACCTAGTGTTAAGGCACTGCGTTTCCCACTTTCCGCAGAATTATTCAAGGCATTGCGTGTTAAGAGTCAGAACTCAATGATTATTATTTCATGTATGTAAATAAGTTTAAAAAACTTTTTTTTAAATATTTTAAGACGTAGACAATCGAATTTAGTTATAAGCGAAAAGAAAAACAGAAAAAGTCTAACATCAGCCAAGACGAACAAACAGAGATCGACGAATATCTACGCAGTTCCGCTCAGGCGTCAAGCGTGTGCTTGTGTGTGTCCGAGTCTGCGCAAGCGCAAGTTATGATCGCACGTTTGGCGCCATTTACATACCATTCTATTGTTCACAGAAATGTGGCGCCAGCACTTACTTGTTCGTATGTAATTTTATGATCGACGCTCGGTTGCTGTTTTCTGCATCTTTAGCTGCCGCTTGAATATGAATAGGGTGAGGCCACAAACGGTCCTTTTAAAAGTGTAAGAATTCTCGCGTGCCTTGAATACTTAGCCTTTGTGAAAATTCTTAAATATGACGGCGCATTCTTTGGCGTCGTACTCTTATGAGCGGAAATATATCAATAGAATTAACAAGCGATTGTTTACGCTCAGTTTAATGGAATGAACGGGTCATCAGGAAGTCCTATCACATTAAGCATTTGTAAACAGATGAATTAGGGCGCGTCGTTGTAAAATTTTGTATGGGTGTTTAAAAAGTATTATTATTACTATGTTTTTATTATTACTACATACATCCATGGTTATAAAGTTTTCGTTTATTCATTATTGAACTATTCTTTACATTTCTTTTTAAAAACAATCGATCAAATTATCATAGAGCACTAAAAGCTTAAAAAAGCGTCTGAATTAATTTCGCTGTATCAAGCTCATAGCAGGGTATGCAGATCGAACCTGGGAACTTAGTGTTAAGATACTCTGTTCCTATTAAGACACTTCCATTTTCCACTCTCCGTCGAATTCTTTCGGCATTGCTGATAGAGTGCCGAAACTTAACGCCGCGCTTACTCTGTCCACCAGAGCGAAGAAATGAAAATAATTGTCATTACAATTTTACATAGTAAATACAGTTATTTATCAATTACGTATATATAACGTAGCCTAAATTATTAATTTGGATTTATATTTATAGAAACAGAGCTCTACAATATAAATCTAAATAAGGTGATAAGATTGCTGAACTTAATTCATATAATTAATTCACACAGGCGATAAGAAATGATAATAGATATCAATAGCAATAGTGTTTATCGATTTACGCGTGAGTGAAGAAAGACGATGAAAAGGATCTATAAATATTTAAACATTGTATACGAAGTGGTCTGTGTTTGAGCTCAATGGAGGAGTTTGACGAAAGATTTATTTAATCTAGTTAATATAATATGATAGACGTACGAGTAAATAAATATGAAAAGTGGTAGCTATTCGCAATACGTACTGTTTATATAAATTTAATTATATATTAATATATATTATACTCTATATTTTGTAGAATATCAGTTTTATAATTAAAAATTAAATAAATAGGTAGTAAAGTTTTTTTAGGTTCTCGTTGTATTCCGCATATAGTAGTATAGGCAGATATAATCTGGTGGTAACCTAATGCTAATACACTCCGTTCCCATTAAGATAATTCCGTTCCTCACTTTCTGCTGAATTCTGTACAGCGAAACTGAATGTCGCTCTTTTCCTCGATCCCAGAGCAAAGAACTGAAAATATTAAATATTTAATCTCCTCGACTGGGAATAGTAACCATAACCTATGGGTTTTACAGTGACATGCCCCTATATTTCGACTTCCAACTCCTGAAAAAAAATAGCTGCGTCTTTAAGCTTTACTAGGTACAGGTACATCAATAGTGTTGTTTGCTATGACAAGTTTTATTGGATATTAAAACCCGTGTAATTGGAATTATAAATGGAATTGCATTCAAATAGTAAATCGAATATACAATTAATAACCTAATCAATTGAGTCTCGCTATTGCAGATGACCTGTGCACTTACAAGCGCCTTGAGATAGCGTCTGTGCTGTATTATATAATCAATACTTATTTATGTGTTTTTAATGATAAAGCAAACATTTATATTTGTGTTTAGATATTATGATGGATATAGCTATGTTATGATGTCTATGAGGTCAGTCGTAGCGCAGTGGTACGAAGTGTGACTGTAAACGCGACTGGTTGTGGGTTCGATTCCATTTCTTTGTTCTGGTGACGAGGCAAAGCGCGGCGTTTAGTTCCGCCACTTAACACGGAATGCCTCCAGAATTCTGCGGAAAATGGGGAACGGAGAGTCTTAACACTAGTTCTCTCTGTCTACCCTGCCGTGTGCGGGATACAGCGTGAAGCTGTAAAAAATATGATGTATATAGCAGTATTCTTCAAATATTTTGTATGTTTAATTCACTTTTACATTTTAAGTTCTTGACGACTTTAAAAGATCTGTTTTTTAGGTAAAAATGTAATTTTTACAGGTATATAAATGTTGATTTAACGGTATTATTTAATTTAGGCGATAAGTAAAATTATAAATACGATTCCGCAAATATTGAAATATAAAATTCTTCTAGAGGCCAATCGTCGCACAGGGGTACGAGCATGTGACTGTAAATTTGACAGGTCGTGGGTTTGATTCCCAGTCAAGGAAATTAAATATTTAATATTTTCATCCTCGGCCTACCCTGCTGTGTGCGTGAATCTGATTTTTTTAAAATATTTTCATTTCTTCGCTCTGCACACAGTGCTCCCAGAAATCGGCGAAAAGTGGGTAACGGAAGTATCTTAATGGGAACGGAGTGGTTTAACACTAAGTTCCCAAGTTCCCTCTTTAACGAGAAGCTAAAAAAAAAATTTTATTACTGAGTGACTGGCTGATAATACAGCTATTACAGGAAATTAAGATATTTGTTAAAGAATTACAAAGATTTTTATTCGAAGGAGTTATAAAGTTAAATTGATTCATATTTATATTTATGTTCAACACGCAGTATCTCAAGAATTCAATGCGGAAAATGAGAAACGGAAGTGTCTTAATAGAAACGAAGTGTCTAAACACTAGTCTCCCGGGTTCCGTCCCCTTACCCTGCTTTGTGCTTATGTAACTAAAGACTAAAAGAATCTAGTCTCTACTACTACTAACTCGATGGATTAACTACTCTCTCTTAACTCGGATCTGCTTTGTTTTTCGTTGCTTACTGTTTATGGTAGATATTTACGGTTCTAACTTTTTCGAACGTACACTACTCCAACTATTAAAATAACTAGATATTCGAAGAATTATAAAATAATATGATTCAATAGTGATTTTTTTTATCACAATAATTACCCAACATATTTTAAACATTCTATAGAAAAGTTTCAAAAGAGATCTACTTAAAAATATTACATAGAGGTCAAGAATAGGGATGTACTGCAACCTTTTAATATTTTACGTTCATGGTCAGACTGGCGCCAGTGGTTGGGCGCCAAGAGCGTTCACAACGTACACCATTCACGGACCATCCACGGATCTTTGATCTTAATGAGATTGATATTTTGTACCAAGTTCAAGGTTGCTTCAATTTGATACTTATTATGATACGTACTGCTGATGTAGTGATGTTTCTAAAAGATAAACAACTAGTATGTTCCCGTAGGCACGTGATAATCAAGTAAATATATATTACTAGTGGACTTGGGCGGCTTCGCCCGCTTGAACTATACGAAGATTTATTAAATATGTTTATTAAAATATTGTGCGTGTAGAGGGTGAATTCTAATAAACCA
>FASU01018237.1:476-12022 GCA_001486225.1 Heliconius pardalinus sergestus | reverse complement strand
CTCACTGCCTACTCATGTACGAGATACAGCGTAAAGCTAAAAAAAAAATTAATTGTGTGAGAACCACATATTAGAGTAGGAATTGTTAAAATATCGACGAAGTCTCATCGACATTAAGGCTGTATATAGCCGAGTTTTTGGCTTTCCGCCCATAGGGCCCATCGGCCCACGCCCGTATTGAGTGACGGGACTCAACGTCACGCTATATCTTTCCAAGGAAGAAAAATAAAAAATATACATTCCGTAGACTGGTTATTGAACTTACAACCACCGTGCTTACAGTCAGACGCTTTCCCACTCCACTACACTACTCTTTGAAACCTTTTCAATAATAAATATTTTAGCTAAAAGACCAAGAAAGCTCAACTAAACTTTTTGTCACGCTCGACGTCACCACTCCTTGCCCTCCAATTTCGCAAAGTGAAAACATCTATTTATAAAAATTTAACACTTGCACTTACATTTTCTAATTTAAATGCCCCAAATGTCGTAAACTCAGATGGTCTATAGAAGCCCACTTAAGGGCAGAAGTCGGTAAATGAGAGCGGGTCTAATGCAAATTTAACAGCGCAATAATAATTTGAAAGATTTATTTTTTCACTGAGAACCGCCTTTTTGTGCTTGGTATTTGAAGTTGTACAATAAGATATTGAAATGTAGCTAAAGAAAACTAAATAAGTAATTATTATCAAATTTCAAAAAATTATATTCATATTTGAGTTGCAAAGCTTTGCGAAAATAGTTCTACGGATCTATGGAGACGCTAACAATTATACGATTATACGAAAATGTCCATTATTTCTTCTTATCCTCAACTAACTATTACACCTTTTAACAAATTCGAAAAGAATAAAAAGTAAGAACTAAGAATACAATTTTCTTAGTTCTTACTTAATCTTTGTGATCATCAGCTTCACGCTTTTTAAATTCTTTAAAGTGTAATTAAATTTTTTTACAATAAAAATTTAAACATTGAGAATTGAACCCACGCCTGTTGCTTCACGCTAGTTTCCACCTAACCAACCTGCCTACCCATCCTATGCAAAGAATAAGCAGATAGGTAGGTTGTTGGTTGATGTGCCTAGTGTTAAGTCTTTCCTAACTCTCCGCCCACTTCAAAAACACAGAACATCGCGCTTTCTTCTGCTCGCACAGGAAATGAAAATAAATAATTATAATACATCAATGCATTCTATCGAATGTTTCCTTAAGATATGTCCATTATATTTCAAAGAAATTTGGATGAAGGCCAGCAACGTCAATTAAGATTGGTAAATGGACCCCCTACGAACTCCTCCGCTAGATATCTGAAATCCTTATCTCAATAGTGTAAGTATCAAAATGGAAAAACAAATTATATATCGATCTCGACTGCCAAAAGCCTCAGGCTTGAAACCGGTGAAACAAATATTTTCTATGCGTTTAATTTTATCTGCTTGTATGTAGGGTTGTCGATATTATTTTTTTAATATGTGGAAGCTTAATTATTGTTTGTCCTTATAATATTTGTAAATATTCATGCTTTTAATATAATAAACTTTTATAATGGCTCATTCCTCGTGGATAAATGCAAATAACTAAGAATTGTGTATGAAACAACATATTCAAAATGCCCGAATTAACTGCTGGCACGGTTTACATTGCCTACAGCCTACTTCATCGATGAGTGACCATTAAAAATATTTTTTCAAATTGAACCAGTCGCTACCAAGACACTCACTCAATATTTTCAAATATATGTCCTTTCTTTCTTATCCGTTTAAATTTTACACTTTATCTTACCAGAACGGGGATATGAAAAATATTCATTCCAGCCATTGGTGATGGAATCCACAACAATGGCGTTTACCGTCACACTCTGTACTACAGCGCTACAAAAGATAATAGAAAAATATGTTTTGTAGTATTTAAAGTACTAAAATAATTGCCAAAAATTGGCAACCCTAGCTGAGCAGAATTTAAGTATAGCGCTTTTATATTTACTTGTCCGATTCGTTCCGCATTTAGACGGCAGTACAGTGACTTTGTTTTTGTAAGTACATGGAAAGAAAGATTTTCCAATTATATAACATTTACTATACTATAATATTATATAACTTAAGTATTAAATATTATATAATATAAGTCCGATAAAGAAGACAACAACAATTGGTGGAACTAAACGCCGCGCCTCTGTCGACCAGAGCAAGGAAATGAATATATACAAATATAGATAGAATCTACAGCCATCAAGTTCACTACGCCACGACGGCCTCGGTAAAACTGAAAATTTTTAATTAATCGAATTTTAAATGGAAATTTTCTAATGAATTATCCTCTTGAGAATAAATTTAATTAGCAAAGTACGCTAGAAATTTTTACAGCCAACGCTTGAATTAACTAAGAATATTCTTAAAGGTAACGTAATATCGTTATAAACACGAGCGCGGGTAATTTTTTATATAGAAAATACACGAGATTAACTTTTTACCGCCATGTATATACACCGGGTAAGATAAAACAAAGTAATATAAAATATGTAATATACTGAAGCAGCCAATAAGTCATCTTTCAGCAGAGCTGCCTTCTGAACCGGTGGTGGTTTTCTATAGAAATGGCGATTTTATAAAATTAGATTTAGAGACGAATTTAATTTTTATTTCACGCGGTACCCTTAGCTGCATAGGCAGAAGCAACGTAGTGTTAACTCCGTTTCCAATTTTCAAACCAATTTTCGAAATATCGTGTGTTGAGTGGCGGAACTCGAGACACCGCGCTTAGCCTTCTACTAGAGCGAGCAAAATTAAAATAAAAATTAAAAACGACCACTATTTTTACAATCACACGTGGGCCCACGATGCCTGTATTATAGTATGAATTAAAAAAAAACAAATCAGGTTCACTGTATATCCCGCACAAAGCAGAGTAGGTGAGGGAACCTAGTGTTAAGACACTGCGTGCCCCACTTTCTACCGAAATTTTCGGGGCATTGCGTGATGAGTAGCAGAACTCAACGCCGGGCTTTTGGTGTCAGAGCGAAGAAAAAAAAATATTAATAAATAATAATGCATTCCCTCGAGTGGAGATCGAACCCACAACCGTCGGGTTACAGTCATACCATTGTGCCCCTAGGCCACGACGGCCTCGTATAGCATAAATAATAATTAAAAAAACAAATTCGTTACATAATATTCTTGACTTCTTGACCTCTTGACACATAAACAAAGTTGAAGTCTAGTAACTTGTTGCGTTAGAGCTTAATTAAGATAGACCTAGGTCATGTCTTATACTTGTAACGTAAGACCTAAGTAGACCGAATGGATATATGAAGTCATTTGAAGTAGTGCGTACTACCATTTAGGTTTTAATTATAGATCATTTTCTATTTCTGTTTAATATAAAAAGTTTTTTATAAGTGATCTTTGTAAGTTATATATAATAGCAGTATAAGCGCACGTCCAGACGTACTGTGACAACATCCGACTGTAAACGAGGCCTATGTGGGTTTAAACCCCACTCAATGTAATTTTTATATTTAAATTTTTTGGATGTACCCGGAAACAAAGCGCGGCGTTGAGTTCCGCCACTCAACACTCAATGTCTCTAATCCGGATGGTGAGTGGGAAAATGGAGTGGTTTAACAGTTGGTAGCCTCGGTTTTCCCCACTATGCGGGAGAACCTATTGCAGTCACGAGCCAAATAAGTAAATTAAGAAAGAAAACGAAAAATGAACGTAAAATATATATTTTTTTAACAAGACAACAAATATTATTTTAATAAGTATAAGAAATATAAGACTCCTGTCCCGAAATTAAATTATAATCTGAGGATTTACGCGAAATTTTACTTCAGATTTACTTGAAACATCAAACGTCGAATTTGTATTAAGCTTCATAAATCCCCACAAAATTATTTTTAAAAATTTATATTTTTAAAAATAATTTTGTGGGGATAATAATATAATATTATTATTATATTGGTAGTATTTACTGTTATACAAGTATTATAAACACTTTTTTAGAAAAAGTATTAAATATCTATAAAATTAGCGGAATTTAAACTAGCGTCTCTTGGAAACCGACAAAATATAATAACTCAGGGTTGGTTTGGTCAGCACATTGCTATGAAATTTAATAAAGCTCGAAGATGGTATGATAAATACCGAAAATAAAACAACAATGAAAAATTACACGTTACTTACTGAAATTTTAATTGTAAAGTCTAGAGTATCTCCGGCTGCACTTAAATACTCAAAGTTGAAAATTATAATTTTTACATATTTAGTATGTTATATTTTTACCTGTGAAAAGGTAATGTAAAACATGATAGATATAGGCTGTTTTTTGTTAATGGTCCTTTATTATACATTAATTATGTTTCTCTTTTTAACTTCACCTAATGTTAAAACATTCCTTTCTTCACTCTTCTTGCAACCTCGAAATATAACGTATTGACTGACGGAACCTGTAATATAATAATTATTGTGTTCAAAGAAACCTTATTATATTATTTAGTAGTTCAGCTTATATTTTCAAATCAAAAACCCAAGTAAACAAAGTTATGAATAAAAATAAGTTTAAAATCAAGTCTGAAATTAAAACAAGCACAGGAAGGAAGGTATGCGCAATTTTCTGCGAGGCCCACTGAGTACCGACCGCAGGACTAGAATGTATGAAACATCACTAACTCTATGGATATGGTGGATATATTTATTTACTTTTACTTCATGCTTTATACCTAGTAGTCAGATAAAGCCAAGCGCTAGGGTCTCTGCACACCTGTATCGCCTCGTCCACTATCACCAACCTCTTTATGCATACCCTGAGGGTTTCTCGTGCTTTTAACGTCACCTTCCTCCAGATTCATCGATGCAGTTTCCTCGAATATCATACATACAAGTGTTTGCCTCTCTAACCACCCACTCTCACTTCATACATCTATGCTTCCGGTTTTCTTTGACACTTTGCGCTTATATTGTCTTAGTTTTTAAAATGTGTACTTTGTGAGCACAGTTTAAAAATCTTTTATAAACACAATATTTTAACTTTTGCAATTACTTTAGTATTCACAGTTTAGGCGTATTCAAAAATAACAATTTGATTCTTTTGTTCTTCTTTTTGCATCTACATTATGAGGAGTAGACAATGATTATTTTATAATACTACAAAACATTTAATCTCATTTTTTGCCGTTCTCGTAGGGGTTTTAGAAAACCTTCTCTTAGTACCTACACTCCCCAAGGAACCAACATGCCAAGTTTTAGCTTTCTACGTAGTTTCGTCTGTGCGATGTCTGTCAGCAGAATTTTATAAACACGAGTATAGATGACTACATGAAGTAAAAGCAAATATTTCTATATATGCCACATCCGTTTGATATACACAATGTATACCAGTGGCCATTACGAAGTTCTCAGAGGCAAATTACTTTCGCGCTTACTTCATATCTCATACAAATTTTATTTGTAACCGCTGAGATAAAAGGGTGGTGTTGTGAGACATACTAGTAACATTGTTAGGAACGTTAAACGCTATTATTATTATTAATCTCCTTTATTTTTTGGCACACACCGAGATTAGAAATAGTCTTTGCCATGTATATATTTTAATTCATCTATATGTTTTTTAACCTTCAAGCTTTTTGCCAAATAACAGGGAACCAAGTGGGGTGTACTCCGTTACTAATGCACAGCCCAGCTTTAGAGATATTGCATACTGACTAGCGGCACTCAACGCCGGACTCTGTCTTTCGGAGCACATCATTGTGTTTCAAGTCTATATCGCTGAGCCTCGGATAAAACTCAATTTAATTCAGTTAAATTAACAAAACAAGTAAAACTTTTATAGTTATCTCTTAAATGTAACTAAATTGATCTGTCTATGAAAATAATGCAAATTTCACGCACTGTTGCTATTGTCGCTCAATGCCTCTAACTGTAAACTCGACGGTTGTGAGTTTCGTTCCCATTTGGAGAATGAAGTTATTCCATTTCCTCATTCTAGTAAGAAGACAGCGCGCTGAGGCGGTCCACTACTCAATGTCTCCAAAAGTGCGAGAAAAGTTGAGAAAGAAATGTCTTAACATTAGGTTCCCTCTGCCTACTCTGAAAAGTGTTAAAATATCACTCTCATGGAATATATTCCAAAGCACCACCTCATTAACCACGCTACTTAACACCGCATTTTATCTACCCTATTCATCTATGGAACATTTATTAAAGAACATAAACAAAATTCGAACCTACAAACACCATTTTACATCCAAGCACGTAATTATTCACAAAATTAATCATTACCCCATTAATTTTTCATACACTCAGCTCGTTTATTAAGCTGATAGTAATCCCCTTGTCGGATATTACTAAAGGTTTATCGACCAACATCGAGTACACAACACAACTCTTTTAATATTCACGTAAAATTCTTACGAGCTTATTCAGCTTGGCTTATTTTTCGGTTTTATAAGCTTTAATGACGCCACAACGAATGATAAAATAATAAATATTTTATGTAGGGCTTTATGAACGAAAGCTATTTTCGCTTATAGTTTTTTTTTGTCTATTTTTTTTTATTTGTGTTGGTTTCATTCTGTATAGTATTTGTGTTTTGAGTGCAAAACACCGCGGTTTGTCTTCTTATCAGTGAAAGTAAATTTCAGCCTCTTAATTCAATTCAAATTTAAAATATTCTTTTATTTAAACTGGTCTTTGTAAGTAGGTACTATTGAATGATCGAAGCGGTGTTGGAAGGCAGTTCTGTTATGAAGAGGCGGCCAAAAGTTAATATGTTTTTCTACGATTTCCTGCTATTTTACATAATACAAATAATGAATGATTCAAATGATAACATGGCTTTCCATAGAGCCCGATATTAGAGATATTACGAGTAAAGGTGGCGAAACTAAACACCGTGCTATATTTTCTTACAACTTTTGCGCATACAACGACGAGGTATCTTCAGTGACTTAAAACAAAATCTCATAACCCTATAAAAAAACTAACAATTCAGATTTAGATATATAAATAGATTAATGTATGATTAAATCCACTAATATCTCTGTTTACGATTCCATCATAAATGTTTATGAACAGCATCAAGGCGGGACGAGTCTTCGCACGTATGGAGACCGTCCTAACGCGGTTGTCGTTACTGTGACAATAATGTTAAAAATCTATTCTAATATTATAAAACTATATAATAAAACTAAGTACTGTTTGGCTTAACGCGCTAATCTCATCTCTTCCTATTGTCAATTGACTAAACGAGCGAAGCCGCAGCTAAAATTTGTATTGTATAAGAATATGAAGAATATCCAGATACCGTTGTTACCACAACGCGAAAAACGCGACAGTTGTGGATTCGATTCCCACTTGGGCGAAATAATTATTTTTATTTTCCCGCTCCTTTCGGCATTTCAACCGTTAAAAACAATTTACTTCGCCAATGTCACGTTATACGAAGAAAATGTAAACGAAGATCGATATACACAATAATAGAATACATATAAAAAACAATTCAATAAATGTAATAAATGAATATAAATTTTAGGACAAGACTCGTCTTAACAAAACTCAAAGACACCCTACAGCTACGGCAATTTTACGAGACAAAAGGTCCTGACGCAATGCGGATCGTTAGCGGTAAATCGCCACCTGTTATTTGGTTCCGCATCCCTCTTTATAAATAAATACGTAATTTCACGATGAATTCGTGTTTGCTAGACTGATTAAAAATTTTCCTTATTGTTAAAAGAAATATCGAAGAAAATTTATGTTATTTTAAGAAAAAAATATTGTTGTATTTTTTTGTTATAATTAGCTTTGCCTTGTTATCACATACTAAATTTTTTAGTCTACTCAGACTGACTTAGTAAAAGAGTAACATTGGAACCTAAACTGAAAATTCGGATTAGAAATAATTATTTAATCGATTTTTATATTTCTACCTAGCTTCATGTTGTAATAGTTATCTCTATCAGCAGAAGGAACCTTGTATTAGAATACTCCATTTCTATGACACTGGGTGTTGAGTGGCGAACTTTACGTCGCCCTTTATTATGTTACCAGAGAGACAAAATTAAAAATAATACGTTCAATCAAATGGTAATCGAACCCACAACCATGGCAATTACAAATAGACGCTGTGCCTAGAGGGTCAACCTCCACTCCACTGTATATAAATATAGCTATATTGTTGCCATTATTACTTACTATATACATAGAATTCAGGCCTTTGTAGCAACGATCAAAGCTTAAGAGCTTTACAAAGCTTAGTATGTATGTCTAAGTACCTTTTGAAATGTACAATTTATCTCAGTAGATCAATAGAGTGGCAATGCAAGATAGTTTTAGCTAACCTTTAAAATAATATTTTCTTCTATAATCCTCCATTTATAGCGGAGAGAACCAATTGGGTTACTTATTTATTTCAATTTGTAAAAATTTAGTGTCAGTTGGCAAAATATTACACTTAGCACGGTCGATCAATTATAATCCTTACAACTATATTCATATATACACTTGATATTTTTTTACCATTCACTGACAAAGCAGAAAATTCAAAGGGAACCTGGGAAGCTAGTAGTAATAAGACACTCCGTTCTCTATTCAGACACTTCTGTACTTTCCGCCAAATTCTTGAGATATTGCATACTAAGTGCGGAACTCAACACCGCGCCTCACCAGAGCTAAGAAAAAAAGTATTAAATATATCATTGCCTCGAAAGGAATCCGAACCCACAACCATCACTGCGCCACGAAGGCTTCCTTTCAACGATAAAGTTATCGTTATTTTAGTAAAATAAAACTCTAATACAAGATATTTAGAAATTTCAACTCCGTTTTACTTAGTTAAACCCACCCCTAAACAATTATCGTTCATATAAGCATATATTGGAGGTTCTGATATAATCTGGGGCCTAAATCTTGCACAATATCTCGAAAGTGCAACGTACGGTGGGATTATTAAGCCGGTGTGCTATTACGATTTCGATATGCCCACGTAAACACGAGCCGAGTTTGTAATTTATATTTTGTCCGTGAAATGCTTTGGTTTTGGATTACTTTATTTATATTTAGCTGGTCTCTGGAGTAAATGTTTAATGCTAAGTTTTTTTTATAATTTTTTGCTTTACCAAATTTATTTGTAAATTATTACTAGAAAGACTATGAATAAGACAATCTTACTCTCACTTCAATTTAGTAGATCAGAATAAACTTTTAAGTTTTCAGAATAAATTTTTTGTTAAACCGAATATATATTTTTGCATCACGCTGTTTCCCAGTTTCTGCCCAATTTTCAAGACATGCCGTGTTGAGTTACGGAAAACAGCGCTGCGTTTTAACATCTTCCCAAAATAAGTAATTTGATGCCTCGGGTGAGAATCGAGCTCGTCGCGCCTACAGTCGGATGCTGTGCCTGTACGCCATGAAGACCTCTAAATACATGTTAGCATTTTAATATGAATATGAGTACATATATGTTAAAATAAAACAAGACAAAAAAGACTGAAAATGAATTATTACAGTCATCGCGTTACAAATAATGGAGTGAACTAAGCTGAATTAATATGAAAACTTTGATCAAAAGGTAAACTTTTCCAATCAGAGCGCCATTGTACGCCGCAACGATTAATGGCCGCGACACAAATAACACTGTGTTCTTTTGTATTCAACTTGGAGACGATCTCGGCGAGCATGTTAAGTGATATACTGTGTGGGTACGTGCTCTTAATTTATATGTTATTTTATTAGAGATTCACGCTGTTTCCTGCATTTAGCGGGAAAAGCAGAGGAAGAGAGAAGAGAAGGTGTGCAGAATACTGCACACCTTCCCAAATAGGTTCGTAAAGCGTATGTAAGGAGGTGAAGGTAAGATAACAGACTACTCAATAGACTTTCATCATAGTATTAAAACACTAAATGCCGCTTATTTTCCAGACATTGCATGTTGAGTCGTGGAACCCGACGCCGTGGTTCTTGTCACAATTAATTTCATTCGCGTTTAATTCCAGTCCGACTATTTCCTATGCACAATGCTTGGAATTTCTTGAATTATGACAAAAACCGGAGAACGGAGTGCCCTACTATTAGGTTTTCATTGTACATCTTGCTATGCAGCCTATAAAGCGTTACGCCGTTCACGCCGTATCCCACATACAGCAGGATCGGCAGAAGAGAGAGTATTATGTGTACTCTGTTCCCCTACTTTTCCACAAATATTCCAGAAACTTCGTGTTGAGTAGCGGAAATCGAAGCCACGTTTTGTCTTTTTGCCAGAACAAGGAAATGAGAATATTTCCTTTCTCTTAATGTGAATCGATTCCACAACCGTCGCTTTAACAGTCAGATGCAGTCACGATTGCCTTTATATATTCTAGAACAGATATTCTTCAAAACGCCACTCTAGTAAAGAAACAGTACTATAAAGCTTCAATAACTTGTAGATCGGTCGTTACACTCATTGGAGTGCAACGATACAATATATTTAACTCGCCCTCAGTATCCCGATAATACGGGCGAAGTGAAATAAATAGGTTTTTCAAGTAAATTCTAGAATTTAGTTTATTTAATAGTAAAAATGATCGCACGCCTAGGCGATCATTTCTACTATTCTGTTGTTTTATTTTTTTGTTATAAAAATACAACAAATGCATATAAAATACAACTTCGGCGATGGCCACTTCTTGCATATCTCACTTTATTTTACAATAAATTACAAAGGTAAAGGTAATAACATACAACAGCGCTCTGCTTTCCTCAATCGAATTCGAGACATTGGGTAAGTGGCGTAATTTAACGCCGCACCTTGTTTTATATTAGAAGTTGCAAATGAAAATAATTTATTATTTCAAACAGGGATTGAACCCACACCCATTTCGTTTACAGTCAGATTTCACTGACTTACTATACGATAGAACTGCAAAATAAATTAAATTTTCATCGCTCAAGCACTTTTTAGTGAAAACTCCCTTCTATGGTCCCAAGCTATTAATCAATGTACAGGAACAAAACTTGAGCTTTGCTGCCTTTAAGATCTCATTTTTTATGGTTCAACCACCAATTTATATTCGCGATTTTTCATTGCAAAATTTATTTTCATCATTGTCATTTTTCGACTGATCGTTTAATGCTATCTGCTATCTATTTTTCTTAATGCTATCGTCTTATTGGAAGTCTTAGGTTCAAGCTTTGAGTTACTTTTCGTTTCATTTTCGAAACTTTGTCTATTGACTGACGGAACTCAACGCCGCGCATTGACTAGTTCCAAGAGCAACAAAATTAAAAAAATATATATCCTGAGTAGGCATCCATCGTCATCAATTGCTAGGCCACGAGAGGTTTTAGTCTTGAATTAATTTTAAGAAGGAAGAAGACCGAACGGAGACTTAACATTAGGTTCCTTCTGTTTTCCCTACTACATGCGGGATACAGCGTGAAGCTAAAAAATAAATTACCATTGATATTACAACTATAAAACAAAACACATTGAGTGATAAAGTACACTTGAATTTGTTATTTTACCCCCATAAAGTACCTACTTAGAATTAAGTGATAGAAATTGCACCC
>FASU01018236.1:0-12895 GCA_001486225.1 Heliconius pardalinus sergestus | reverse complement strand
CTTACAACTCTACTAGCCATCGAGAATAATAATTATTGTTTGTATGTATATTTCTGTTTTACAAAGACTTACATAGCTTCAGGTTATATTCAACACTCCCGCTTACCTGTAATAGAGAAATATATGTTAATTTTGGTTAAGTATTATTTTCAGTTTCATAATGTAAAAGTAATAAAGGTAAAAGTAAATAAAGGTAAAAGTAAATTAGTAGGATAGCGTTAGGCAGTTAACCAGGTGGTTATGGATTCGATTCCCGCTCGGAGAAATTGCATGTTAAATATTTTTATTTCAAAAGCGCGGCGTCGAGTCCCGCTAGCCAAACGCAATTGCCTCCATAAGTCAACGGAAAGTGGCGAAAGGAATACTTTAGAAAGGTTTCCAGGTTCCTTCTGCCTACCCTGTTAAGTTCAGCGTGACTGACACTAATAAAATAATTATACATCAAATCTTTATAAGGATGAGATCATCTCTAGACAGATGACCCAAATGGTTTACAAAACTATCCACCAGCACAGTACGAAGTTTGAAGAAACAAAAGAAATGTTTACAAACAGAAATCGCGGCTAATGTAATATAAAGTGGGTTGGGTAGCCTTTAGTTCAGTCGGCCGTGCGTAATTGATTTTGATCCGGTCAATTTCGGTAATGCCAACATCGAGTTTAGATAACAGGGAAAATTCGTGATGAAAACGAGTGAGTATGAGTGATAAGTGTTACTTTTTTATTTTATTTTTAAAGAGTGATTATAGAAAAATGGTGGCAACGTTGCGGCACAGCGTCCAAATATAATGGGATGATTTTTTTATTCTATTTTTCCTTGGAGGAATCGATTATTTTTGTTTCTCTGCTTTAATAAGAAGGCAGATTAAACCGCTGAGCTCCTCCTTTTAATATACAATGTCTTCGAGATTGCGAACTAAGTGTCTTAACACTCGTTTCATCTGTCTACTCTATTAAATGCTATGTTAAGCTATTATAGAAAAATATAATTAACGTTTCCTATTAAGTTACATTGTCAGGCAAACATTTTTTAATGTAGATACAGTTGTTCACGTAGGTATGTTTTATTTAACACAGATGTTTGTATATTCGAATTCCACAAGAGATAAATAAATATTACAATATTATTATTCAGTATGTAGGTAAAGCAGAGTAGGGGGAGAGAAACTAGTGTCATTACAGGAAATTGTGATTTTTGTTGTTGATCTCGACCCGGTGTTTTTACCCAAATAACGAACAAATTCATACTTATTGGTTTTATTTGATGTACAATCATTATCTTTTAATGGTTATAATTATATATTTAAAATAAAAAAAATTAAAGAATATTTTAATATATTTTTTATTAAAGGAAATATTAAAAAAATCACTGCATAATTCATAATTACCATCTATTTAACACAAAACGCCCTCTAACTTCATAACAGACATCACAAAGCTGCGAGAGTGAAAAGTTAAATCAAATGTATTCATTCGCTTTTAGAGTTTTTATTAAAAAGTTTCCAACGCTCAAGTCATGTCGTACGTATATTGTACACTGTCAAACTTTTCCTTTTCCAGTCGTGTGGCATCTCCTCGTCGTTGGATTACTTGTTGAAGGGAGATATGAAAATGTGAATGTTAAACAGGATTGGTGGGAGAGTGCTGTTTTCTATCAGATATATCCAAGGTCTTTTATGGACAGTAATGGGGATGGAATCGGTGATATAAATGGTAAAAAATTACAGCTTTTATTAAGCACTCTGCTCTTTTAAGTGCTAGCAGTTAATCCTAAAGTTTTTACTAACGTTTTTTTTTTCAATTAAGTCACTAAAAAATATATAATTAATAGACTTTTTACGTAGAAATTCTTTCTATTAATGTAAAAATTACATATGTTTATTTTTTTAGGAATAACATCAAAATTGGAATATCTAAAAGATCTTGGAGTAGATGCAGCTTGGCTGTCCCCTATATTCAAGTCGCCGATGCACGATTTCGGTTATGATGTATCCGACTACTATTCTATTCAACCGGAGTACGGGAATGTGGAGGACTTTGAACAACTTCTGAAGAAGGCTAATGAACTAAGTAAGGACAACTTTATTATAAAGGGCCTCATGAAGCTTTGCCCAAAGATAAACGACCAAAGTTTAAAAGTAAATGTCTTTGAAAAGGGCAATATTGTGCAAATTTTATTGGCTCATTCATTCTGAAATAAATATAAATAATGTTTTTCATAGGGTAATATATTAATACTAATTTTTTTTATTATCGTACATGCTTTTTTTAATTCAAATTCATAATTTTATTTTAAATCCTACCAATAAATAAAAACGTGTCCAAAATATATATGAATTCAAAAATTCAGTAAGATAATGAACCCATTGACCATTTCAGATATGAAAATAATATTAGACTTTGTGCCAAATCATACAAGTAACGAAAGCGAATGGTTCATTAAATCATCTAATAAGGACGAATATTATAGCGACTGGTATATATGGGAGAATGGACATCTAAACTCAAAAGGGCAAAGGAGTCCTCCGAACAATTGGGTAAGAATAAGACCCAAAGGATATTACATAATTAGCGTTGAAGTTTTCTTCGTATATATGTCATAAAATTATCTGTAATGGGTCCTATAATTCATTATTTTTATCATGAAAAAACGTAGAATTAAAGAAGAATGTTACCATTTTATTTTTTTATATTTACTAGTTTCTTAAAAACATATCAAATAATAAAAAAATGTAGAGAGTTTCATAGTGATAAGATTACAAGCTACAACCCGTATTTTCCCGTAACCCGTAACCCGTAGTTTCTTAAAACAATAATACGCCACTAACAACAAGCTATTACAGAAAGCATTTCTCATAACAGTAAAAAAAACCATCTCAAGGGCTCGGCAATATATTTTTATTACGCTACATCTATAAATGGTACACTCTCGTATTGTCGAGTCCAACATCCTCATGTAATTATGTAGATGCATTCAGCTCTCGCGGAAATGATGGAAGGCTCATGAGGAAACTGATCTCCTTTCGTACCAATGTTTTGTATATATAAATTTCTTTCGATATATAAACTTACCTAAATACTAAGCTTCAAACTATTCCGCGTAGAATATTGTAGGTTTTGAGGGAAGTCTAGGATAGTACTAAAAGAAATTTTCCCAAATTTGCAATGGTTGATTGGGAAAAATGTTTCTTTAAGTTTCAGGATTTTTTTTTAAGTTATCGATCACGCACTGAGTTGCCAGTTACTCGTATTTAAGAAAACGTACGTCCATATGGGACGTATGTATTTTGTAATTTTCACATATTTCATATTTTTTTAATATATGTTTATAATAATATTCTCCGTTCTTCCAGCTTCGAATCCCGTTTAATTAGTAATATATTTAGTACATAGTATATTTTTATTCTAATTAATAATATATTCATTCATTCATTTCATACAATCGTTTTCTCTCCAGATAAGTGTTTTCAGAAAAAGCGCATGGCATTACAAGGCGTCTCGCGATCAATATTATTTACATCAGTTCGGTAGCGCTCAGCCCGATTTGAATTACAGAAATCCAGTTGTGGTTGAGGAAATGAAAGTAAGTCAATTTTAAAAAAGTCAAGTTTAGAAATGCTTTTCGAAGGAAGGTTGACTGTAGTTACTTTTAAACTTAGGTTAATGACCTTAATAAATAACAAATAATAATAACAAATTTTTAAAAAAATCTTGCATTTGGAATACAATAAGAAAATTTTACATAAATCTGTGACGAATTTATAGAAATCAGTCTATACAATTGCTTCATGGAAGTTATAAGAATATTGTACTAAAACATCGACATTTATTGTTGGGAGCTTCAATTCGGGTCAATGTTTGAAAATATTTTCAAATGCTAATGATACTGTAAGGTCATTTAGGTATTTTAAGTATAAAAAAAGGATTATTAACGTACACTTTACGTAGTATTTTACATAATTATATTATCTTTAATGCATTTTTGAATGAATGACAATACACAAACAAATGAAAATTTCTACTCGCTTTATCTAAAACAAAAACATAACATCATTCTTTTATAGTTAAAGAGTGATGTTATGCTTCTCTATCTCTCTTTCTTTTCGTTACATGCTAGTATAATTAATTTAATGTTAACCTCCATTTTCAGAACATTCTAAAATATTGGCTGGAAAAAGGAGTAGCAGGTATAAGGATTAATGCTGTAAATTATATATTCGAAATTGACAAAGATCTATATGGCGGAAGATATCTAGATGAACCAAAAACAGGAAAACCAGGGTTTGGATCAGATGATTACGATTATTTAGACCATATTTATACGAAGGACCAAGAAGAAACTTATGAATTAATGTCTCAATTCCGAGACGTTTTTGATGCAATCAGCGTTCGGGATAATTTAACGAGGTAAATAAATGTAGTAATAATAAATACATAATTATGTAGATTTTCTAGCCTCACGCATATATGAGGGTTGGTAAAGGGAACCTGGAGCTCAGAGACTCCGTTTTCTAAGTTCCGAGACGTTACGTTTTGTACGTACTTTAAAGTTCGTAGACAACTATAAGTAAATGTGAAATGAGTAAAAATATTCCGTTCTTTGATTATGGCATTCCGCCAATTAAGCACTGATCCCTACGCCAAAGTAAAAATATTATTTTAATGTTTGATTTGAACTGATAGGCCTAAATAAGTTTATGGTACAGATAGATAATGCCAAAACTATGTTAAATTTTCCGAAAGTTCCAAAACTTAGAGCACGACTCTTTAAAAAGAGTAAAAATTGAAAAACAGAATAGAGTGATGCATCATTAATTAATTAGTCTCTCCCCTTTCTATTAATTTTTACTACAAGAAAAATATAGAGAATCATTATTTTAAAAAAGACAGAACTTTCAGGCTCATAATACTTACATATATGTGAACAGAATTTCCTTTTTATCTAACACGGGAAATAAATTATTTTGTAGTCTCATTTGATAACCTTGTTCTAGATAAGAGCTGTTAAATGTTATGGAAAGTCATAAGATCTTTTTACGCTCAGATACTTAATGTATATAATGTCTGTCATATAATAGGTTACAAAATTGTTCCAAATTATAAAAAAAAACATTTTTTTCAATGTTCAGCATGTAAATTAATATATTTTTCAAAAAATAAAGAAATATGTTAATTTATGCGAAATGACTACTGCGTTGGAGATGCAGTCAAAGTTTTTAGTGAATGCATTTGTTTAAAATGCATATAGTTACGTCATTGATGCATCAATTGAGAAATTTTAGTTCAAGAAGTTAGGCTTACAGTCGTTGATTGTTTTGACTTCTTCGGATTAAATCTCCTTTAGGTTATGCTAGGTTCATTCTTATTTTTTAAACACATAATTATTATTTGTAATCGATTCAATTAATACCTAAATTCATGTGTTTATGTGATAAATAAGTTTCAAATAACTCTTTGCGGACAAGAAAATAAAGGATATTTCACAGTGTAACTTAAAAAAAAAGAGGAATAGTCCAAGTCTCATATTTCAAAAAGCATATAAAATAAATGACAAAGCTTAGCTTCCGGTTAGGTTTACTGAGCGTTCAATATAAAAATTTTAACAACATTTTTATTTCCCACCGCTGATGGAAGCCATTACTAAATTAATGACCGGCTTTACAGTAAAACGGCATTCTGTTGAACCGAGTGGCTTTAAGCTTGTTACTGTCTAGGATAATAACTAGGAACACGTAAATACACAGTGACTGTGAAGCTTAGGGCGCGAGTAGGTCAGAGATCAATGGTATATTTTTTTAATAAATAAGGCGGAAAGTGGAGAGCGGAGTGTCTTGAATAGATTGACTGTTTCGTGTAAGAAATCGAGATGAAATGACCTAGCGGTGGACTATCAGTGTATAATGGTTTCAATCATTTCAAAATCATTACGTAAATTATTTATATTTTCCCATTCTAATAAGACATTAAGAGAAGATCGATTCGGTGAGAAAATGATAAAAACGTTAGGCTAGTCTCAACATTAGTTTGTTGTTTCTTTTTGTTTGCTTTATTGCCTAGCCTAATGTTTTTTTTTCTTTTTTTAGTGTCACTCTATATCTCGTTCATAGCAGGGTAGCTAGAAGACATTTAAAGGTCCCAACACTCCGTTCCTATAAAACAACTTTTTTATAAGAATCTATTTAAAACTACCTTTCAGGATAATGTTGACGGAAGCCTACACGAGTATAAAAAATGCAGTGCGGTATTACGGTGTGGAAGCTCACCCTGGCGCTCACATACCCATTAATTTTGTCCTCATAAAGAACTTGAACAAGGAGTCGGATGCTAGAGATATCAAATATGCTGTGGATCGGTGGCTGACCTACAAACCGCTATCGAAGGCTGCTAATTGGATGGTATTTGATCTTGAGATTAGTTTGCTTAGTTATTATATTTATAAATATATATTATTATATTATATAAAGAATTTTGTTTATAATTTAATAATTCAATTTTGTTTATAATTTTATGGTAGTTACGTTACGGTGAGAATAGAAAAAAAAAATCCTTAATTTATCTT
Source organism: Heliconius pardalinus sergestus (assembly GCA_001486225.1). Taxonomy (NCBI): domain Eukaryota; kingdom Metazoa; phylum Arthropoda; class Insecta; order Lepidoptera; family Nymphalidae; genus Heliconius; species Heliconius pardalinus. The sequence goes on along the minus strand of FASU01018236.1, from coordinate 6,337 downwards.
ATAGCTTCACGCTGTATTCCGCACATTGGGAACGCAGCATAGGTAACTTTCCTTATTTGTTATTACTTTACATTCATAATCATGTTTTATTATTTTAAAAGATGAATTTAGCAAAATAAGTTACAAATAAAAATAACAAAAATTAAAGTAATATTGCTTACCATACAATGTAAGCATGTACCTACATATAAAATTTTCATAGAGAATATTAATCTTTGTAACTAATTACTTATGTATGCATTTGAAGCGTGTCTAAGAAGCATTACGATATACTGCACGCGATAGTTGTGGGTTCAACGTCTACGCTAGGGAGCCTTTTTAATGAATAATAAGAAAATAAGTTAATTTCAGTCTTATAAAAAAAATTACAACTTTGTAACGTAATTCCCTTCGATTCCCTCTATTTACCCTGCTTACATATTACAACGTGGTATTTGTTATTGCCAATATTCATATACTTTACGATGAAACATTTTAAAATAAAAATAAAAATAGTATAATATAAAAAATATAAAGTAAAATCCTTATATTTTCAGACCGGAAACCACGACAGGAGCCGTGTAGCATCTCGCTTCAGGCCAGAGTTGGTGGACGCCTTCAACATGCTTGTTTTATTACTACCCGGCGTTGCTTTCACTTATATGGTAAGTTTTAGTTTAGTTTATTTTTTTAGCTTTTTCGTCTAAACCCGCATAAAGCAGGTTTTAAGGGGAAACTCATTGATTCAATTGGTTGACTAAATTGACTTGAAATTTGGCCATAGTGGGATTCAAACTATCACACCCTTGGGAACCCTCCAAGCGCTCGACTCTAGGAAATAAAGTCATACGTTCTTTCGAGCTAAGTCAAAATTATACGCTACCTATAATTCTCTTATTTTTATACTAACTAGGCAAAGGGTAATTAGGAATTAATATAAAAAATAACATTTCTAATAGATATTTTAATAATATTAAAATATTTATTAAACATACTTTAGTAATATATTTATTTTAATCAAATTATAAAAGGGTGAGGAGATAGGGATGGTAAACGGCTTCGTGCCTTGGGTAGAGACGAAGGACCCTTTAGCGTGCAATACCGACGACCCTATCAACTTCGTGGAGGTTTCCCGTGACCCCGTCAGGACACCATTCCAGTGGAATAATGCAAAGAATGCAGGTAACTTTTATATTTAATATATCATTTTCTTTGTATTTTCATTTCTTGCAAATAAATGACAAATGTTTTAAATTTTGTGCAAATAAGCAGAATCAAACGCCATGTTAAATCCATCCAGATCTGTTTCAGCGAAGAGCCCTACCATAACATTAAAAAAATTAAACCTAGTTCTCATTCATACATTACAGGATTTTCAAAAGCTACCAAAACTTGGCTGCCCGTAGCCGAAGGGTATGAGCACATAAACGTGGCTAAGCAGAAATCAGCAGTACGGTCCCATCTCCAAGTGTATAGAAGTTTGACATCAATTCGTATGCGACCAGCGTTCAGGCTTGGACGTTATGAGTCTTTGGCGTTAAACAGCAAAGTCTTTGCTTTTAAGAGGTTTTTTTTTAATAATTATGTATTATTTTTATTTTGATGGAAGATCTCAGATATATGGAAAACCTATTTTTTTCCCCTACACTCCCTAATCTATTTAATACTCGTATATATGCAACGGTAACGGAGAGTTTTATACATTGTTTGTCGTAAAATGCATAATTTTGTCCGTTTACCTGCCAAAATTCATAATAAAAAAGTACACGCGGGCGAAGCCGCGAGATGTTCATTAGTTATATAATAAGTTAATTATAATATTATTTTTTGTTTCTAAATAAATATCACTCAATACAATTTGCCTAAAAGATTTATTACAATTGTTAATTTAATTAATTCCATTAGAATTGTAAATCTGTATTTTTTAATTGATTTTGAACACGTAATCTAACTTCATAAAATGTTCAAAGTTCCAAACTCAATTCAATTCATTTGAATAATGATTAAAATACACAAGAACAAGCAAATTTTAACTTCCAATTTTATTATTTTGGCTATTATAAATATATACATACTTTTATATTCGAGCAATATATATGAGGCAAATTGGCCTTGCTTTAAAAAAATAAATTATTTTCATTCCTGTAATAACATAATATTTCATCTGCCTATCCTGCTATATGCGTGAAGCTAAAGTAAATTAAAGAGTCAAGTATCCTCCCGATATAACAAAATACATATGTATTTATAGCAGGATAGGAGGGTAGGTAGGGGACGTTAGTGTTAACTGGCGAAGTGTAGCTGAGTGGAGGAACTCAACGCCATTTGTCTATTTTTCTATTTTTACTATTTCATATAATATATATGTTAGTATATAAATAAAAATATTTCCACAGGTGGTACAACGACGACGCGTATATAGTTGTGATGAACGTCGGCAAAAGTTATCAAATTGTTGATTTGACCAGTTTCGATTTGATATTCGGACATTTGGAAGTTGAAATCAGTAGCGTAGTCTCGTCAAGGACCTATGGGTATGAAACTTTTTATGTATTCTGCATTCTAAGCTTTCTTGGTGGGCATAACTAAACATCACTATTATATTAATTGAGGCCAGCTGTGGAACAAGGGCATAAGCATGTGACTGTTAACGCAAGAGGTTGTGGGTTCTATTCCCACTCGCTAAAATTAAACAAATATTATTTTCATTTCTTCGCTTTGGTAACGAGGCAAAGGACGGCGTTGAGTTTCGCTATTCCGCTACTCAATGCTTCTAGTATTGGGCATAAAGTACAAGGCTTAAAGAACGGAACGGAAGCGTCTTAATGAGAACGGTGTGTCTTGGCACTAGTTTCCTAGGTTCCTTCTGCTATGTTAGCTAAAAAAATATTTAATTAATTTAAGTAAGTTAAGATTTAAATTTTAATATATTGAATTAAAGCATATATGTTTAAAACCCAGCTAAAAGATTAGATTATATTTTCATAATTATGCAAAGTAATTTAGTAATATAAATTAATTATAAATTGATTGATGAAAATATTTAATTTTACATTTAGCAAAATGAATTTCAGGGAAAATATTCAGGCGACTCACTTAGACTTAGCTGCAGATGAGGCACTGGTGTTAAGAATGCAGGTGTAAAGGTTTACCAGCTTTCAAGTCTTAAAATAAAATCTTCTATTATTTAATGAGACCTTTTTTTTTACCTTCCGTCCTCTTAGCGTCAATAATAAGCTGCTTAAAGAATAAAAGCTTTATTTATTGGTTTTTACGAAAAGGGTTAGAGGTTTTCGTAATATAAGTAACAAATGAATTGAAAACATTTTCGTATACTGTATACGAAAATGATGTTTTCCACTTCCACTTGTATGTACAAAGGCCTGTAAATTCTTAACAACTTATTTTTTTAAGCAAACATAAATCTAATTTTATGTAAAGTAGAAATATGTAAGGCACATAAATACTATCGGTTATAAGGTGCTGTAACTTTTAAATAAAAATTTGGCTTTGAATTGATTTTAGTAATTAACTTTTTAATTTATTAGTACTTATGAGAATGGCAAATATATATTTTTAATAAAGAACATTCTATTAAATTTCGTCATATTTTTTTAGCTTATAGTATTTTTCTTATTCAGCACTGTAAGCAGAAGGAACCTAGGATTGAGACACTTATTCATCATCAACAAACAAAAAAAAACAAAGAAAAAATGTCGCAAAAGTAAAACGTGGTACATTAAATAGTTTTCAACTCCTGCTAAAGACGGAGACTAACTTTGCAAAAGCAAACTGACTTTGCCATACAAAATATAGCTTATGTTTATGACTTGTAGCCTTTGAATAATGACAAAATTTAAACTATTTCTATGATATTTATTTATTTACGTTTATATTTCTATTTCGTCGCTCTGGTGTTAAGCAAAGCGCGGCGTTAAGTCCTGCCACTCCACACGCAATGCCTCTAGAATTCGGCGGAAAGTGGGGAACGTGGTTGTAAAACTGGGTTCCCTTTGCCTTCCCTGCTGTGGCTAATTTCTCACACATTTTTTAGATATACATGGATGATGATATATATGATATATATTTTTAGATATATATGATGGTTGAATAAGACTTGAGCTCAAGACAAATTTGCAGATAATCGATTTTGCTATGTCACAAAAATCTTAAATTATTTCGGTATGAATTTCAAATCTCTTATTATTTATTATCTTTTTTGCAACGACGATATTTAATACTTTAATACCAAACTATTCATTTTAGTCTACACAATAAATATATAAGGAAAAAGTAGAAAAGATAATTCCTTTATAAAAAAAACTAATTTATTACATTCTACAGCTTTTGTATTAACTCATTTACGTCATAAACACGAAAAATAATAAAAAAAATGTCTTCAAACAATCTCAAATTACGTATAAAAAGGCCGGTATCTAAAAGGCCCGCAAATACTATTAAAAAGTGAACGAAGGACGCTGAAACGAAGTAGAAAATCCGTTATTCTTCTTTTATAATCAAAGTTAACAACAATGAAACTAAGCCACTGAATTGATTTTCGTTCCTTAGGAGCAGAAGAAATATCAATCTGTTTTATGAAGCTCGCCGTTTTCTGCCATTGTTACGTTCACAATGGTTGTTCCTTTAAGATTATTTTAGCTTAGATTTAATTAAGATGATATATTGTTTATAACATCAATGTTTATCTAATTTTTAACTATACTTGATGGTTTTTTGAAAGTGTTTGTTTTTTACCCGGAAAAATAGTGTTGTGCCTCTATTTTTTAGCTATTGTTATTTATCTGGCAGAAAGTCTTGGATGCCGCCAAATACAAGTGTCATTCAGATAGAAAGAGAACTAAGATTAAGTATCACGTTTGTCTTCAAGCAGTTTGTTTTTATTCTACCTGGATCAACAACAACACATTTATATATAAAAATATTTGTTTGTCTAAATAAGTATATCGACTAGATTTCAAGGTAATAGATCCAGAATTTTGAATTTAAGCCAATTTCAACTATAAAAGTTATATTATAATTAAAAATCTGAAAAGTTACTTTTCATTATAAATAAAATAAATATTGGATATAAAAAGTTGTTTAACTAACCGTGGCGTCCTTAACTTGACAGCAAACTAAATAGACAAAAACTAGTAAAAGAGGAATACTGCTAAATCTTTAAAATACGTGTAAATAACAAGGAAATCGAGTTATTTACACTAGTACGCTTTAAACAGTAAACACTAGAGACTGTTTTGATCCACTCGAGATATCTCGAGAATAAGATAAGTGTTAGATTAAGAGAGTCATCACTCACCAGCAAACTTTTATCGTTTCTACGCTTACATAAATGTTGTTTGTTTAAATTTCTAAATAATGAATAATTACTGAATTTATGTACATTGATGTGTTATTTAAAATTTTCTATGAGATAAGAAAAGGTAATTTCCACAAAAGTTAAGGTGTTGACTGTAAATACGAAGGTAGGGGATTTGATACCGGGGGGATAAATTTAATACTAAATATAGTGTTAAGTTGAGGGATAGCAGAGAAGTGACTATCTTAACACTATATTACTTCTGCCTCTACTATATCTATACAGAGAGTTTAAACATAAAAAATACATGCAAATGATTTTCATTAATTTCTCTTATGAATTTTCGTAATGCAACAATTATCATTACTTTTATGTCCAACTACAAGACGATATGAGAGTATAGTTAAATACACGTATCTATATATCTGATTTAACAGTATAAAAACAAAAGATGAAATCATTGTTCTTATAAACCGCTAGAAAGAACGAAAACTAGTCCACTAGGACAAAGATATTACATTTTTTACGTACCGTTTGTTTCGTATCTACTATGTTTTTTTTAATAAATACATTCTCAGTATATTTTTTATAGATCGTAATAAAATAATGATATATTTTCGATTACCTTTTTACTTTGAAGATATTATATATCATTTAGCTTACACGATAATAAAGGCTGTAGAAAATACTAAAGAAGTAACTCCTTTGAATCTCGCAAAAAAATAGAAATATAATAATAAACGCCTGTACTTTTCCGAAGAGATTTGAATTTTCTAACAATTCACTAAAAAGATTGTCATATTAAAGTATATAAGAACAAAATAAATATGGTAGATATTATAAATTGCATTGATGTAGTACTTAAACAGAGTATCGTATTATTATTTTTATAACTTTACGCTGAATCCGCACATAGCAGGGTAGATAGAAGGAACCTGGGTATGGTAGTATCAAAAACTCTATGTTCCCATTGAGACACTTCCGTTCCCTACCTTTGTATGTATTTAGGCATACGCTAGTAAAAATATCTTAAACTTTTGT
>FASU01018233.1:0-13931 GCA_001486225.1 Heliconius pardalinus sergestus | reverse complement strand
GTTACCGTCACTTACCTTACTTGTGATTTACTTAGTAGTGGTCGTCATGCTTTTATGACTATTTTATAATATTAAATGGGTTCTATACAATAAATGAAAAGTAAAATTAAATGTGCAAGTATTTTCTTTATTGTACAAACAGACACATAAAAAAAGCTTACAGAAAGTTTTCAGCGGCAGTTATACAAATTCATTATATGAAGATTATACTAAACATTTACAAATAATACAAATAATTAAAACAATACTCGTACATGTGAGACACGAGTTCGAAATTTTAGCTTTGTGTTATCAAACAGCATTTTGACAACAAAAAAGCTTGAAGAGCCCGCAACTTTGTTTTCGTAGATTTTAAAACGTAGAATCGTAAATCTCGTTTATTTTGGTTTCCGTAAAAAAGTCAAGAAATCCACTCTAATTTTTTACTTTATAATTATAAAGCTTGTAGTATTGCCTGTGCGTTGTCTGTTAGTCACTTCAGTAACAGAACAGTTTAATATTCGTAGATTAAGCGATATTAAAAGTATGGAAACATGGCATGTCATGCAATGTTGATGTCTTGTATAAAACGAAATTGTGAAAGATTCACTAAAATATTAAAAAATAAATCTGAAACAAAGATAGAGATTAGGAACAATAGAGGCGAAGAATTCTTTAAGATAGAAAAGGTTGGTATAAATCGTTAACCGCTGACATTTTATAGATCTGTAAAATTATTGAATTTTCTTCGAATCAAAATAATATATTTTACGTGAAATCAATTTATATATGCTACAACATTTCTAGTCATTGTGCAAGTATGAAGATGAAAAAAAAAGAGAAAAAAAGAAAATAAGCCACCTTTCACAGTTACGCTGATTACAACAAAAAATAGAAAGCTTACTAACTTGGAATGATTAATAATATTTAATTTTGGCGGTCATAGAGTAGTTTTCAAAATGTTAAATATTTCAATTACATGTAAAGATATTCTCATATTTCAATTACATGTAAAGAGAGGTGTAATAGAAATTTTGGGCAAAAAAATATTAAGGGGTAAGTTTAAATTTTGGGGAGTCGAATATAGCACGGTCCACAAGTCAAATGAAGTTAGATGTTTGAACTTTTACGCACTGTTCATTCGAAAAGAAAATAATAAAACATAAGAAAAATTGTAAAATCAAACTTGCACAGCCATCTACAGTCGACTTTATGGAAGCCAGGAGTCCCGGAGTCATCGACCGTACTTATATACGTATATATTAGACTCTTCTGTTACTTAGTCAATGATAGGCAACGCACAGCCGAAACTGCTGGATTTAGAAAGTTTAAATTTATTGTGTAGGTAAATTAGACAATGTAGAGGAGTACTCTTCCGGTGGCTGGTCTTTTTACGGTGGAAGCAGTTTGCACCCACCTCGAACGCTGGTTCCAAAGGAGCTTTGAAGTGCTTAAATTCAGATTGCTGCAGGAGCTAACTATACTAATTTTACATATTAAAGTTCACGCAAATAAACACAATTGCGGGCAATGAATAGTTCTTAGTAAGAATTTAGATAAACTAATAATGATTTTAGATAAATTTAGATAAAACTAAACAAACATAGTTACAAAATGTGGCAAAATTTTAAATTTGATATAAAATCCTGATATATACTGGAAATACTCAGAAAACTCAATTATCTAGTTCTAAAAGATATAGGAACCGTATGGGTAACCACATCCTCCTATTCCTGCAACCGTAGTAACCGGTGCCACTGGGGCTATAGGGCCAAGCATTGGGTAACCTAGAGGCAGTGTTTCCGATAGAAGGCTACTGACGGTGAGAAGTGATAGAGTATCCGCGAGGGAACTCGCGACTGCGTTGGAGGCGACTAACGCTGGAGCTGATGCCATTACAGGAGCCGACCGTATGCACTGAGCATAGGTGGTCTGTAAATAAAAAAAATATGTAGTTATTGATTTGTTTCAAAATAAAAGAAATTAATATATTTTTTTATGGAAAAAGGACAAGGCAAACGAGCGTTCGGGTCACCTGATGGTGATCACCACCGCCCACGACCCCGTGCAACACCAGAGGAGCTACAAGTGCGTTGCCGGCCTTTATTGGTGCATTAGATAATATTTTTTGTGGTTTCTTAGAATATACTTGTAAGAATCTATAAGAAATACAATAATTACCTGCAAAACTATCGCTCCAATAACAAAAATCAGCAACACGGCTTTCATTTTGAAAGATTTTTTAATTGTAGTCGAAATATGTATAAAAAAAGGTTTATATAGCCTACGTGTCATAACCTTTATCATAGATTTGTTAAATGAATGCACCTGAACACGAATATATGTGCATTTGAATTTCCAACAGCGATAAAGAATTGAGTAATTTTGTGTTGCAATCCCCGTCGTATATGACGAGAAAAGCAAGTTCGATTTAGTGTTCGTTGAAAATAACACTCTTGAACAAAATAAAATTGGTTGAAATAATATAAGGAAAAGTAATAATTGCTTATATTTTATAAAAGGTACGTTTCATTATATTGGATGAATATATATTTTTGATATGGTAACATAACATTCAAAGTATAAAAAATAAAATATTAGTGGCTGCATGTGTATTTATTTTGGGCAAAATTGCTTAGCAAAAAACGTGACATTTAATTATTAATTGTAATTCAAAAGAAAATAAACAGTGCTTAAATTAAATTAATTGATAGAAGTTACTAAAATGTTTTCTGCACGAGACGCCGCCGCTATCGCTTTTCTTATAGCGCATTACTAAAACTACGCCCTTTTTACTGTTACAATTTATATGGACCGAATGAAACTTTTTTCCATTAATGAATACATACATTAATGAATTTAATTTCTTAATAAAATAACATAAAATAAAATGTATTTATTTTTTTTTGCTCTAAAAAACTTAAAACTTGCATAGCTAAGTAATGCTATAGGAACCTATGTATAAATGTGTTATGATGTTGGTATTGAAAAATGTAACAATGTTATATTTTTTATTATGTTTTACAAAAAATTAACAAATATAAAAGAAACAAAACATTTGTCGAGTCTGGTGTAAACAGAATGTGACGTCACGGCGCCACGGCCGACGCATGCGCCAGGGGTTGTTGAATCACAGGGGTTGAAATTGAAACTTTATTTAACACCATTTAATTTTGTTCTTCACTTTTATTTCTAAACTGTTTCCAATAATTCTAAACTGTTCCTTTAGTCTTCATACAAGCACGCATTCTTCGAACTCTCACTTACTTACTTCAGACGTATTTCTCAATAAACAGATTTCTCCTAGTAACGCCATATAGTTCAGGGGAGAGTTGAAGGAAGCAGACCACGCGGCAGATTCGCCATCCGATGGACTGACCAAGTGAAGACTGCCCTCAATGGCCCACTCTACGAATGCACCGGACAGGCAGCTAGCCACATAGAATTGCGTCGGATTCAGTATACGAATATTCAAGTATACGAATATTTTAGTTTTAAATTTTTATTTCAAATATTATAAAAATTGGTACCGATCTAAAGAAATATACAAACAAACTTTAACTTAACTAAAATTAAAATATACAAACTTTCAACCCGTATTTCGTTTTTTCAGGATAAAAGTTTTAAAAATCCCTTCTTAGTGGGTCCACAATATGAAAATAAAGATCTGTCCAAATTTCCCGTTTCTACCATCAGCGGTTACGGCTGTGCGTGCGTCTGTACTTCAGTCAGTGGGAAGTCGTTTTGGAGAATAAAAACATTCAATTTAATCAATTTACAAAACCTACCCCTGTGAACCAATCCCGAATGTTCCCTTGAAACGGAGGGGTGAGGTTTAGTCGCACTTATATTTCGTTATATAGCATTTGACTGCGGTATTAGTCGAGAACACGCTTTCAAGCCTGAATGTCGTTATATACACAACTTTTAAGAAAACCTCAAAATAGTGTAAAGTCAGTTAATGTGCGTAACAGTGGCAAAACCAAAAATAAACGAGTTAATCTAGTGTTAATTAGAGTGCAGTGTAATCCAAAGTGAAGTTATGACGTTATATGCCTTGCCGGCAACCAGTTATATGATACAAGAACAAAGGTTTAAAAAAATCGAGTCAGAACAGAGTAGTATGCCATCTTTAGTTTTTCGGAATCGGTGAGTCATTTTTATGTTTTTTGTCGATATTATATCGATCGATATCAACTGCGGCGTAGCTACGCAACACTATCGATCCGTTGACGTTACCCCGTGACGTAACAGCTACGTGTTGTTTTGACTATCGAATTGACAGATTGCAATTTCACTTTCATTTAGTATCACGTATGTTTATGTTTTTGATTCATGTTTGAATTGTTTGATATATGGTTCTAAGGTTAGTGAATGGAAAATTAACAAAAGAATGTCCTGAAATATTTAAATGAAATGTAATAAATGATTATGTAAATCTTTTATTTTATCCTTTTTATTGCTAAATTTATTACGCACCTGAATTCCCTAAAATATATATTTTAATCTTTTAAAGTATTAGTATTATATTAATACTTAATCACGCGATACAGAATTAAATATTATTGTAAATAATATTAATATATTAGAATACTAAGATTATTAAAGAAATTATTTACCATAGAAAAAACTAAACGCATTGCTTAGAAACATTAACAACATCACGTTTCCGCCCGCCATTACGGAAAAATATGATAATGCGGCTAATTTTAAATGTGCCTCATCACGTTGCCAACATGTACAAACACGTGTACCTCTATATTGTGTAGTGTATAACCACTGACGTTTGTTTTAGAATTCACTGTATAATCTATATACACTATACATTACCGTACTTTCATTTGTCTCACTATTGTGAAACACGTCTTTGCTGCGTATTTTCTCGAATTCCTACGGCCAGTCCGTGTTTTTGATTTATTCGTTTTGCAAAGGCTTAAATACGATTTACCAAGATGACCAAGTTAATACAACAGTTAAATTTTAGTAGTAGTAATTACTACGACGTTACTGGTGTCGTAGTTGAACCTCAAACCCCGAAGGCGAAGAACTATCGGTGAGTATATTATAATATACAATGTTATAATTATATAACTTATATTTTGTTGTTCCATTCTATTTTTACGTATTATTGAATTAATTATTAAAGAGGGCGTCCTTGGTCCAATATAATACGTCATCAATTTGCTGATTAATAGTCTACCTACCTTTATTTCCTTAACAAATATTTACGATAAGATTTCATAGTGAAGAAATTTACAATCTACCAAAGATGAACAAAGAAAAAGTAATTGAATATTATTTTTCTTGCATACTTATATTGGTATTCATTGTGTTAGTCATAGATTTAAATATAATTTGGTATGGTCATAAAAGAAAGTAATAAAGTATATTACTGCAAGTTGAGGGTAGAATAGGTTCTATACTGTTATACTTAGATTTCTGCTTGGATTTCATTTCTTTAAAAACAAATATTCTTTAAAAGAGAATAGATACATGGGATTATCTTTGTGAAATTACCTCTACCTTCTTAGGTTTGTTCAGAATTTATTTAAAGGTATTGGGAAAAAGCATGTAAACATGCAAAGTTTTTCATTTATTCTTTTGCCTTCTTTTCTTATATATGATACTTTGCTAGTATTTGTATTCTATATTCTTTTTGAATAGTTCATTAAATGAGGTAGGTATTTATTGAGTAAAGATATGTAATATAACATTAATTATTATATACTTTTTTGAATTTTTGTCTTGTCCCCCACATAGCAGATGTTGTCAATTTTTGGAACCTTCATACCTAATGATAAGACATTCTGTTCCCATTAGGACCCTTGTGTCACTACACTCTGCCAAATTCTCGAGGTATTGCATGTTAAGTACAGAGGTCAACTCTACCAGAGTGAAGAAATGAAAATATTAAGCATTTCCTTGAGTGGGTGAATTGTATCCACAAACTCTCACACTTTTAGTTACATCTTATTCTCATTGCAATATACATATAGCAAGTTATATATGTGTTACATATAGTTCACAATGTTTAATATTGCACATATGTAATAACATCTTATGGCTAGTACTAAGATTGAATTACACATATGAAAAAAAAAATATATACAGCTAAGTAACTTTGACAGGAAGGTTTTATACACATGAATAATTTTGATTTGACTACTCTGAAAAGGGAAAATTTTTAAAAGGGTTATTTCTTTGGAGAATGGAGTGTCATGGTCAAGTTTATCCTTCTCCTTCATACAGAAAGAGGGAGGAAGATAAAGACAACTTAGTGTAGACACAACAAAGTGTCAAAAGTAACAAAAACACATATTTAATTTTTTTTGACAACCTGGCGTTTAGAACCACTTGATTCATAATTATTACATCAATAATATAAGTCATTAGAGAATGAAAACAGTTTACAAGTCATTTATAGTACGCTGTTTAATATTATACCTTAACTCCATACATTTAGTATGTTTTCTGCAATATAACATGTAATGATCAGATTCTTTTTCTTATATTAGCCTTGAATGAGTGATCTAGAATGTTCCTTTGCATAAAAAGTGATATACATTCACATATTCTAAGTTTCTATGTTCAATCTAAATGTTGTTAAATAAAATTAAGTGCGGAGTGGGGTTCCACCACACAACACACAATCTTTAGAAAATAGAGAATGTGTTAACACTAGTTAGTGTGTTAACATTAAGTTTTTTCTATGTACTCTGTTATATGCAAGAGATTAGTAAGAAAATGTCATGATATTTAAATTAATATATGCCCTGATTTCATATTGAATCTGCTATTTTTTCTAGTCACAAATCAAGTTTAGCTTAATGCGGTATCCCTCATATAGCAAGATAGGCAGGCAGAGGTAACCTAGTGTTAAGACACAGCATATTGAGTGGTAGAGCTCAACACATAACTCTAAACGAACCAACCAAGTAACTAATAATATGATATTCCACTGTTTTTTAAAAAAAATATCTGTAAAAGAAGCTTACCATATAAGCATGTATCATGTGTCAGTTTCCTAAGGTATTAAATGAAACCTTGCAATATCATTAATGAAATTTCTATAGAAATCCACACAGTGGTCTTGAAACGGATTGTTAGCTTAGAATTGAAATTTTGAATTTATCCATTTATCTCATTATGTAAAGACAATGGATGGACAAAGGTTCTTTTTTCCTCATGCTTTGATAAGAGTAAATGCGGCGTTATGTTCTGCTAAATGTCTCGAAATTCAGATTTAAAGTGGAGGATGGAGTGTCTACTCTACCCAACAGTTTTTCTGTGTTAGCGAAAAAAACTGAATAGGTGTGGTGCCAAACATTTAGCTTTATTTTAATGCTTGGAAAGCAATGGTTGATGCATTGATGATAAGATCAATATTTTAATTTGTTTAATAAGTATATAATATAGTTTAGATGTAAAGTTAAAAGAAGCCCATCATGCAATATGCTGGGAAGCTGGTGTGAAGATTAAAATATTATGTAACTCAATACATATAACTTAACATTCTTCATTCCATTTCATAGCAATGATCGAACACTTGTGACTTTACTCTTAAGAGATTATGTATTAGATACAGGGGACCAAGTATTGGAAATATCTGTTCACCACTCTCCGTTAAATTTTCTAAACTGTATGATGATAAGCGGAACTTAAAGCCAGGCTTAATAGAACAAAGGAACAAATTTTAAAATATTCCTCGAGTGGGAATCGAACCAACAAGGGGCGCGTTTTATAGTCCTACGATTAGGCACAATGGTCTCAATTTTTTTATGGCGGTTAAATACTGTAATATACATTTTTACAAGTTTTAATTATGTGCTATCAAAAATTGCTAGATAAAGTCGACCCACTTTCTGAATTTAGCTGAAATTTTGCATTAATCATATATATTAAAACATCATTAATGGCCGACATAACGTGGCGAATAAAATTTTATTTAATTTTAATGAATCAAAATAAAATCACTTTACCGGTTGCGTTGAATGGCGGAACTCAACGCTGCACTTTGCGTCGTTATCAGAGCAAGGAAATGAAAACATTAAATGTTTAATTTCCTCGCGTGGAAATCGAACCCAAAACGTGGCGCTTAAAGTCGCACGCTTGTGACCTTGCGCCCGGATTGACCTCAAAATATTTTGTGAAGGCTACGTTCTAAATCATTCTGATAAATATTAAAAAAAAAACAAATAGGAAAGCGCTTCATTTAGTAAACAACACTATCTGTAGTGTTGTTCTGTTTAAATATTTAATGAGTGTATCGCTATTTATAACTTCGTAGTAAACATCGCGATAAACTGTTATACTTTAAGCTTGTTGCTTGTCACTTGTTATGTAAATAAATAGTACAATAAAGTGATTATGATTATAAATTTAAATTTCACGTGCCTTGTAAATGATGAAATTTTTAAAATTAATTTTAAAAATGCATAAGATTTTATATTTTTATAAACAAATTTGACATCCCAGACATCTGTATAGAAAGTTTGTTATTTGTTAAATTTAGATTTATGTATGGAATTAACTACATAAAATCTAGGGAAGATTACACAACACAGTTTTAGACGTATTTAACAGTGGTTAGAACTCAAAAACTAACAGATACTGAATTTGAATCGCGTAGGAAATAAATTGTGCTATCAAGTTTTTTGTACATATACTTATTACGGAAAAAATTCCAAATAGAATATTCTTTATACATTTCTCTTTCTAGGTATATTATTTACGAAGGGATACAAAATTTATGCGTTAGAGCATTACACCACCTTAAAATGTTTCATTTTAATAGATTATTCAAATTAGAAGAAAATACTGAAAACGTTTCATCAACATCGTCTTTTTTAAAAATGGGTATTTAAAAAAAAATTGACAATATATGCACAATACGTAAAGATAACTGTTTTATTTCATATAAAAAAAAAATGAATCACTTATTTAAATATACATACCAATGTGATTTCTTCTGTCTCCGGATGAATAAAGAATTCGATGACCACGCCTCGGTGGCAGATATAAAAATAAAACGTAAACATTTCGCGCGCCAAACTGCGCACATGATTACTGTTTATTTGGGTTATTTTTTTTCATTTTAGCACGATTGTGCTATTTAAAAAAATTGTATCGAGATAAAAGTTCAAATTAACAAATAGATTATTGCGACTGTAAACGCGACGATTATAGGTTCGATTCCCACTCGAGATATTGTTATTAGGCAATATTTAGTATTTTTGTTTCCCTCGCTCTGGAAACGCGGCAAAGTGCGTCGTCTACTCAACATGCAATGGTTCTAGAATTGGGCGGAAAGTGAAGAACGGAAGTGTCTTAATGAGAACGGAATGTTAAGACACTAGGTTCCCTCTCCCTACTGTGTTATGTGCGTGATACATACAGCGTGAAGCTCATGAAGGAAAACAAAAGAATCTTTTATAAATACAATTCTTATGAAACTCCTTAATTTGGCGGTTGGTAAATCAGCGTCGAACTTTTTCTTCATTTGTGTTTTATTTATAAAAATCTTGAGTAAGTTGTAAAACGTTAAGTTTGTTTTTTTTCAAGAAAGTGAGTCATAATTTTGTAATTGTTGATTAATTACGTATTTTCCTCTTTTTTCATTTTGCAATTTATTGTATCGTCGACGTTTTCCTTTTCCTTTTTACGCAGTAACTAATTTGGTATAGATTTTATAGTTATAATGCAAGGACATTCCTTCTTTGAGGGTTAAACATAAGTTGTTAGCATTCTTGTACATAAATAGAAGAAATTTCATCAAGGCTTGAAAAATACTTGTTAAATGATGGATTGTCTTGATAATATCAGGTAAAATGTGTATATATATTTTGAAGTGACTTTTTACCTGTAGTTTCGTTTTTGAGTTAACTAAGTAACATGGTTGTCAAAAGTATCTCTGACCGCCAGTACAGTGAGTTATATAATAGCCTATACATATTAATAAATGTAGAATCAAAAGAAAAATATTTTCTCAATTTGAACTATTAGTTCCTGAGATGAGTGCGTTCAACCAACTTATTTTCAGCTTTATTATATTTGTATAGAAGTATAGATTTGGAAAGAGAAACATAATTATTATAAACTCGTCAGCTTTATAATATTATTTTTCCTTAGTGCTAGCAGATATAAATATTAGTTCGAAAATAGAAAATATATCGACGAAACAATTTAACATCGTAGCAACTACATATACTACGAGTACTTTCTATTTGTTACGTCACTTCACTTGAAACAGTGCCATAATGCCTTAGTGTGTATGAAGATAAATGGTTATGTATGGATTTTCTTACAGAACTGAAGTGCTATTTTCGTCGTAAGAATATTTGTTTGTGTAAA
Source organism: Heliconius pardalinus sergestus (assembly GCA_001486225.1). Lineage (NCBI taxonomy): Eukaryota > Metazoa > Arthropoda > Insecta > Lepidoptera > Nymphalidae > Heliconius > Heliconius pardalinus. Next base: position 3,602 of record FASU01018233.1, on the reverse strand, counting down.
TTTGGCAATGCTTATAACTTATGTTAAAAGGTTTTTTCTGTGTTACTCTTCAGGCATATGCCGTTTTTCTAATTTTAGGCATGGAGTTATGCTAGAACACTTACAAATCTATAAGTACCTAGACATTGAAATAAGCAGTTATTGTTTCTAATTATAAAAACTGTCTCTAGTGTTACGACACTCCGTTACTCTTATGCTGCCCAAATCTTTTTTTGAGGTCAAAATGAAGTCTAAATAAATTGATTTACAAAGTTTAATCAATTATACAACATCTGAATATTATGGTAATGGAATGTAGATTATAGTAGATTATTAAATGTTTTTAAAAGAATGTTTAACTTTTATAAATTAATTTAAAATTTATAACGAAAGTCCTTGTAACGGTTTCATACATTAATAAATGGATATTAGACGTTGACTTCCGCAATGCAGTAATGGTGTTTGAATTTCAAATCTCGTGAGATACGCCAAAGGCATCCCCTTAGCCTTGTAAATGTTGGGTAGTTTTGGTGTTAACATCTATGATTATGTTAATCTAGTTATGATAATTCTATAGGTTACTGGGTTAATCACAGTTGAAATCAGTTGAATCTAATAATTTTATTAAAAAGAAGAAGTTACATGCTTCATTTTTGAACGTCAAATTATTTACCACAAGTTCAGTAAAGTTACTGTCTCAGACCTGAACGGAGAACCGGAGAAAGTCAGCGACCCTTATAACATGTTTTATACTTAAAATAATCATGGACGGTATTTGATATAATCGCCACATTTGACTTCGTAAATATTGGGGGAGATGATGATGAAAATAACCCTCGAGCTTTGTCTTGAACTGTCACTCTTGACTTTACGAGTAGGTGTGATGATTTTAATTCGAGGTGATCATTATTGTTAATTCAAAGTTGTTCCCGGCAACTGCAAAAGATAGACATACTTTTTTAAAAGTTTAAATTTAATAAGGTTATAAAACTTAACGAAAAAGCCTTTGCTGTAAACCCATTTTAATACTTAGATTTAATGAGGTGAATCGGCAAAGATTTGTAAACATTACTATCTGGCATGTTTATGATAAGAAATTTTAAAGATTATAATAGTGATAAAAGGAGAGCACCTCCTTTACCTTAAATATTGTGTATTTGAACATTTTTGCATAGTGCATCTGTGCTTTGTTTGTTTTTTTTTTATATTCTTTTGTGGAAGTTTATGTTTTTGTGATTATATTATTACTTCGAGTTTTTTTTAAAGTTATTTATCTAAATAGATTTTTTTTCATACATGAGCTCATAAAATATTAGTATTTAATAAATAAAATATAGTTCTATTTATAAAAATAAGTTACATCATAGATACTTACTTAATTTTATAAGTAAAACTATGACGCATAACTCTCCGTGTTCAGATTGTCCACGATAAAAATATGTTATACATATGTGATATACAGTTAAACAAAAAAATAATAATAGTATAAAAAGCTCTAAAAATTCTCCCCAAAAAAGAAGTAATGTTCCCTTTTTAATCAAGGCTACATCAATTAATCACTAACAATGATTACCTTTATTTTTGAAATGAGGACTTTCTGGGATAGTTCAAGATCGAAATATTGAGCTTAATGTTTTGTCTTTTACGTTGTTTGGCTATTTTTAAATTTGGCAAACATCTCAGTTTTGATCCAGATGTGATTATAAACAGTACTGCCTTAGATCCCTTCCTATAAAGACGTACAAAAAGACTAGACAGACTCGCCTACCTATAATATGCTGTATATGGAATACAGCATAGAAATAATTTTTAGGAAACTACCCTCGAAAAATCGGTTGAAAATTCTTTAGTATTGTTAATAACTTAAAAGTTTTTTCTCGGAGAAACATTCCATATTGTGATATTGTGTGTGTTTTGTAAATAGAAACTGTCTGGGTGCTCCTTTAGTTTTATTCTTGTAAATAGACGCTTACTTTGTACTTCACAATGGTTGTTAAACTAATCATCAGGTAAGGGGTTTGGATTCTTATCATTGAGTTACTTTGTTTATTGACTTCAACGGTGGAACTGTTTATACCTTTTTATTTTGACAAGTCATGAGACGCTTATGCTTGCCCGGAAGTCAAACTCACTGACTATTCTTTGCCTGCAAAACATTTTATAGCCTATGCTAATAAAATTCGTGCTGCCAAAAGGCATTTAAAAAAATTAAGAAATTGTTGTACTTTTTAATGTGAAGAAGAAAAATAGTATTTTTCGGCAAATTATTAATAGTTGCTCTATTTTGTTTTCAGTGGTGATGGCGCGTCCTTGAACGCGGCCGGCAGCAAGCGCACCGCTTTGTCGGCGTCCGACGCCGAGTGTTTCTCGCTGTGCCTGGGCGCCGGGCCTCTGTGGTAAGAAAATTCAGATTTAATTACAAGATCTTTGAGGCCGTCGTGATGCAGTAGCACAGCATTTGATTGTAAATGCGACCGTTCTGGGTTCGATTCCCATTCGGAGGAATAAATTATTTCATATTTTCATTTCCTCGCTCTGGTAACAAGACAAAGCGAAGCGTTGAGTTCCGGCACCCAACACACAATGTCTCGAAAATTCGGCAGAAAGTAGGCAATTGAGTGTCTTAATATTAGGTTTCCTCTGTCTACCCTGCTCGTATATGTGGGTTACAGCGTGAAGCGAAAAATACATAACATCTGAAATATTGAAAATAATACGAAACACCATAAAAATATTTTATCCTGGTTTCTATTATAACCAGGTGGTCCTGATGTCCCTGCTCTCGACTCCGCACCGCCCGGAGGGGTGAACAGCGGGGCCTCGAGCCCCGCAACCCCGTCCACCCCTGTACACGACGACAACAGCCGTGAGTGACCTTATCATTTTATTACAATTATTATATTATACCCAATTTATACAAAATCTTTATTATTAGAAATCAACTAAACGCAACACGCAATATCTCGAAAATTTGTCGTAAAGTGAGGAATGTAGTGTCTACTAGAAAACGAAGCTTTTTTGCTTTCGTAGAAGGGATTTAAGTTTTATATAGAAAAATTTACAAATGGGAGACTGGTTGGTGGGTTCGAATCCCGCCCTAGTGTCTTTACACTGGGTTCCCTCAGCCTACAGTGCTATATGCGGGATGCAGCGTGAAAATAATTTTATTAAATTGAAAATCTTTACTTGAAAATATAAGGTTACGTATATCAAAAACAATTCTTACATTCTCCAGGTGACTTGTTGAGCGCCCTACTATGGGCAAGCGCGAGCTCTCTGAGCACCAGCGCGGAGAGCCTCACCCCCGAGCCCGTGAACACACACCCCGCACTCAACCTTGCTGAGAGGCAGACGGTGAGTCACTAGATCACTGGGTTTTTAATCTGGATGGGAGTACTGTTGACGAGTTGTGGCAGCCTGAAGTTAACTGTCAATGGCTACGCAGACTTAGTTTTAGATGTTTTTTATACTTTTTGTTGCTTTCTTTCCGTGTGTCCGTACCTAACCATAACGACCGTTCTATATATTACTGTTAAGTATTATAGCTATTAAAACTGTTATTTTGCTAATAAAGGATTGTTTACGTGGGTGGGTGTGACACGTATACAGGGTGTCCCAGGAGT
>FASU01018226.1:635-20764 GCA_001486225.1 Heliconius pardalinus sergestus | reverse complement strand
GGAAACACTGCCGCGGGTAGACCGTTCCACAGTTCGGTGGCGCGTGGAAGGAAATTTCTACGAAACCGCACAGTAGTGGAGTGCCACGTATCCAGATGGTGTGGATTCGTGGCACTCCACTCGTTTCGTGTTATTTATTTGTGTTTATTTTAAAACAATTGAATAATGCGGGTTGCATTAGGGTTTAATTAATTTTCACATTATCTTGTGCTTTGCAAACATACATTATATGAATAATTCAGTAGTTAAAGCGGGCGAAGCCGCGGGCGGGTCGCTAGTAAGTATATAAACGTAAATATAATGAACCATATGAGCTAACTTTTAACTTGCAACAAACATACTGGAAACTAATTTGTGTCCATGCGTGAGTGCGTGACGAGAAATTTAAATCGAAACAGTATTCATAATTAGAGTGCTTATTTACTCTATTGATTCGAAAATCATACAATTTTATAGTGGCCATTATTTTTTTTAAATAAGTATAGTCATTAATCATATATGTCTGGCAAGGGAGAATGCTATTTATTAAATATTTGTAACATTTTTAAAGTGTTATTCCACACTTAGGAAAGAAAAATATTAATTTAAAGTGTTATTGATTCCGTTTCCGGTCGACGAAGTGTCAACAAGTTTGTGCTGCTGGAAACCAACAAAACACTCATTAAAATATATTAAGTTATACTTTAGGAACTACAGTGCTAAAAAAATCAATACATTAGAAGAAATAATTCTGGCCTAATGTTAAAAGAAGCATGCTATGCTTTGATAGCTTTAAATATCAAAATATTTATAGTCTATAAAAATTGTCTGATTATAGTAGACTGGTAAAAAATGCAAATATTATATACTTAGCTAAATAAATATATTTTTTTGTTATAGCCAATACGACTATACTACGTACCTATCGGTATACCTACAATTTTTATAATTTAGAAAATATCTATCTGTAACGGTTTCATTCTAATAACAATGTCTTTTAGAACTGTTGATGTCCACTGAAGTGTAACAGTCCACGGAACTTTCTCTGTAACAAATTAATTTTATTTTTTTATTTTATCGACTATCTACGAAAAACTAGGACAGTTCGTTTTCATTTTGTAATCTTTATTAACTTAGTAACGGAGTTCATTGGTATATAAAAATTAAAAGTCTGCTCGTGGAATTGTAATAAACCAGTTCAACTAAAAATCACCCATCCATGCTATGTGGTATATTGTATACTACATACTAAACATACATAAATATTTAAAATAAAATACCTAAATATTTTTTTCATACTACCAATATAATATAATTAGTTACTAAAAATGTTATAGAATGAACGTTAAATATTAACATTAATATGTATTTGAGATTAAAAATATTAATTAAAAATATCCCCTTTTACATAAATTATTTTTATGGGGATATCATCTTTTCGTAAAGAAATACTTTACTGATCAATGTTTTTATTTTTAATAACAAAGGCACGAGATTCTGCACAAACAAGTGTTAATAAATCGCTATAGATGTACCTATAGTATTTGAAGAGACTATTAATTTCTCGTTACGATAGCAATCAGATCTTTCTGAAACTGTTTCTTAGCTGCAAAGTTCTAAAATAACAAAATACAAAAAAATATGAAAAAAAGCGAAATACATATTTTTCTAGATCATCATCATTCATCATCATCATTCAACTATCTAGATCATGTGGAATAGGCCTTTGAGACACTATCTCTTCAGTTGCTGTATCCCAAGCTGCACTTTCCCAGAGCTGGGAAAAACCACTTTCTGCCGAATTCTGGAAGCATTGCGTGTTGAGTGGGGAAACAGAAACGTTTGAGTTTATACCAAAGGTTATGGAGCAATAAGTGACCAAACTCACGACTCTCTCGCGTTGACACTGTCCCATTTCGATACGACGGCGATCATTTCTATTTAACTATCTTGGAATTTTATTCTATAGCGACGGACATAATAACATTTGCTATGTATAAATAATCTAAATTTTTTGCTTCAACTTTCAGTTACTTGTACAGTTTTGCTTTTTCTCAAATAGTAGCGATATAATGGCTTTCACCAAATCATTTGATGATATTATAGAGAGTACTGAGCAGTTGCAGTCGTCGGTCGAGACGTCGAGGACCACGATGTCTACGTATTTTTATTGGTGCATCACTATTTTGACAATTACTCTCCATTTTATTAAGTCGGAAGAAACTTGTGGTGGACATGATGAAGAATACTGTACAGCCGCTGCACGTCCGTTGTTGCAAAAAGGTAAAATAAATTATTAATTGGCTAAAATAAATTAAAAGCGAAGCGAACTGCTCTGTATATAATTAGATATATATTTAATTTATTATATATTTGTAGCATATATTTTTAATATATTTTTTTTATAAAATTCTTAATAAAACCTAATGTTACTGCCATTTTTTTAACGATTTCAAATTTCGCATGTTACCTACGTATAAATTGTTTATTCATGTTCGGATTTCATTGGCTTTGGGGAGCTTAAAAAGAGATATGAATTTGTTGTTGTTTATATTCGTATTATTTTAAGGTTCCGTATATCAAAAGGAAAAAGAGGAACCCTTATAGAATCACTTATGCCATAAACATAATATAACAAATGTGGCAATTTGTCACACGTGCATATTCACATAAGAATGAATGCTGATTTTACACTCGTTGTCCAATTGTTTGAAATAACGGGAAAAGACTTTTTCACAAAGCTGATATGTCAAAATTTTGATTGTAAGCTAAAAGAAAAGGTTGCAAATTAATATAAATACAAGTTTACCGGCCTGACTATTCACGGTCTTTAATTTTTAATTTTAATTAAATCAGCTTCAAGCTTCAGCATCAGTTGTTAAGACACTCCGTTCCCCACTTTCTGCTGAATTCTGGAGGCATTCCGCGTTGAGTGGCAGAACTCAACGCCGCGCTTGGCCTCGACACCAGAGTCACTTCCTCGAATGGGAATCGAACCCAGAACCGTCGCGTTACAGTCACACCTTTGTGACGACGCCACGGCCTCTAATTTTAATTAATTTTATGCAAAGGAAAATTATATGTACATCCATACTCATGATTGCTTTGTAATAACGAACGAACGATTCAACGAAATTCAATATTGATATGTTTACATTGCATAAAATATTTAATATGAACTTCGTAAATTATTATTGCTGTGTTGTTTTTGTATTGTACTATAAAATAAATTGTATTGATTATTCTATACATTTTATATAAATATTATATAAATGAACACTTATAGATTTTTATTAATCTGTGTATACGTAAAAGAATGATTACTAAGTACTTATTTAAAATGTTAAAATCTTAAAGATAAGAAAAAATCTGACAAACGCGACTCGGACTTGCCCACCGAAGGTTCCGTACAAAAATTGGAGGTCTCGAGCTCTTTCTAAAAATCAGGCTTAGAACTTGAACTAGCGGCTTTAATACCAAATTTTGCCCCCTTTTAGTCCTAATTAATTAGGATTCCCCTTATAGTGACGAAATACGCGTTATTTACTATTTAAGACCCATTATTTATTATTACAGATGTACAATTACACCCTATGCAAGTGATTAAAACGAATAAAGCGAGATCTTGACGTAAGGATTTTTTAATAAGATTCGATTGTTCACATCGTAGAATGGTAACAATGATTCAAACGTTTATCGTTAAATAAGCTTACCAGACAATAGAATTTACTTTTTGCTTGAAAAAAATTGTTGTAAATTTTATAGTTTATTTAGTTTTTAGTAACATCTAAAAAAATTAAACTTCAAGAACCTGATTACAAAAATCTTACAAAACAATCTTACAAAATTTTAACGTAGCTGGAATTGAAACGGTGCCTCTTGGATACCGTCTAAGCGCTCTGACCACTAAGCCATAAGTTCCTATCAAGCTACAAACGTCAAATTTTTTATAGTTACGCTTCTTACAACTTATTTATGTTATTCTCCTTGTTGTTTAAATTCTTTTTATTTAAAAAAAATCCTAAGTGCGGAATAATATTAGCAATATATTTAAGAGATGCTTGATTGTACTGTAAATAAGTGTAAACGTTGTTTACAATATACCTAAGTATATATCGATATTTCTCAATATAGACATGATATCTGATAACACATAATCCTCTCTAACCCCACTTCAGATGATAGGAATATTCTTATATTCCTTTCTTATATATTTATGGAAAGTCGAGGTAAAGGGCGGTGTTGAGTTCAGCCACTCACACGCAATACCTCCAAAATTCGGCGGAAAGTGAGGAAGATAGTGTCTTAACACTAGGTTGCCTCTGCCTACCCTGCTATGTGCGGCAACTGCAAGATATAGGCACCTATTTTATCCATTCATCCATAAGAAAAATAAAATATCTCTTGCAATTGCTTTTAAATATATATATACCTACATAATATAACGACAATTTATGTTCATTTTAAAATTTAGTAGTTTTCTAATAAGCATTATTAGCATTTCTTTTACTTATTAGGGCATTATTTTCAACATTGGGTTCATTAGTAGGTACATATGAACATTAAAAAATGGCGTATGAAGTTACTTAAAATTTTTGGAGCCTTCCTATTTTAACTGCGCATAGGTAATATATTTACATAGGGCAGCTGAAGTGCACCCTCTCCTCCAAACCCTGTGATCATTTTGATAGTTACGAACTTTCAGTGCATACGTGCAGACGTGAGGTGCACCACCTGCGAGATGCATCGCTCGCGTAATATGAAATTTCGCACTTTTTTCCTTGAACTCTTATTAGTGGTTTTCGTTATAAATGTTGCAAGTTCTGAAAAGTATATTTTGGAATATGCTAACAAATATTGTGTAGAGCGCGACGTTTTTGATGCAGGTAGGTATTTTTTTTTAATTAAGTACAGCTTCTTTCACTAAAATGGAATTGTTTTCAATTATGGCTTATTATACGCGCATTTTTTTTAATTACTGATAGATTTAAATTTTATTTTTTTTTAAATTAAAGAACAGTCTTTATGATATGAATAATTCATATAAAAATATTTAAATATCTTAATAATAACAAGAGAGACCATTTAACTGTACAAAAAATGTGAACTTCGATTTGTAAGATAAAGTACCATAAAAAATTAAATTAATACAAACAATATATTTTTGGTTTTATTGGTTACAATACTTTACGTTTTTTTTAAATATATATTGGGTTATTTAATACATTTTTAAATTAATTAAAGAAAAAAAAACAAAGTTGCTGAAGTATTTCAAAAAATATTAAATTTCGTTTTAATCTTCAAAGTACATAGAAAGCTCCTTATACATTTCCTTTGTTTATTTATTTATTGATGAACTTAAACTTATTTTTTACCATGAACTTGTTTGCGTTCATGCGTTTGTTTTTACCTTTTATATATAACTGAACCTGAACTAGTACTACCTATAGACGTTAGATGCCAATTTTCATAATTCTAAGTCAACCAGAAGTAGGTACCCTATGAATTTTGATTCCCTTTATGACGGACTGATGCACAGACAGACAACAGAGTGATGTACAGAACCTAAAAATACACATTCTTGCTTTGTGAATTCATTTGTCTATTTCAATAGCCTTTGACGGACATCCTATATCGGAATATGGGTATACGAGTAAGACAATGGGTTCGCATGAAAAGGCATCAAGTTCATGAATTTAATTTCAGAAATATTCCTCTCACTTATATACGGATAAAACATTTCAGGCATTTAGCGGGTGACAGAGATAAAAATTATTAAAGTGATAGATTTTACTTTAATTATGATTAATTGATTAGCGTGAAGCTATTTGGTTATGTGTGCAATTTTAAATATTTTAAATATTGTCACTGTTTTATGATATTACAAGCGGACTCGGGCGGCTTCGCCCCCTTGTACTATACGAATATTTATTAAGCATGTTTATAAAATTATTTTCAGTTTAGGGGGCGAATTCTAAAAAACCACTAAACACAAAAATAGTTTTTTTATAAAAATCAGTGACGATTTAAATATTTTTTAAAAATTTCTATAAATTGGTAATTTATAATAATTTCTTCTTAATTTTTTAATAATTTCTTAACGCTTCGCTCAAGAAATATTTACAGATATTTTCGTTAAAGTATAAGCTCTATGTACGATTCAGTTCGCCATCTTTAAACAAATGGCGGGAAAAATAATATTGAGCTAAATGTCAAAAGGTTGCTTGTCAAAGTTTAACGTTGAGAATTTAAGTACCTATATAAATTTATATTTACAGTTATTGAAAATTTTTGATTAGAAATTATCTTTGAGAAAAGACGGTTGAGGTACATAAATCTCATTTTAATTTTTAAACTTATCTTTAGACACCCTAAACTGGTTTGATGAAAAAAAAATAAAAGCAAGTAAAAAATATTAGAATAGCTAACTCTAATAATTTTTACATGAGCATTAATTAATTTTTTTTACTTCCGGGAAATTTGAAATTACCCGGAAGTGACCGGAACCAGCGATAATGAAGTGAAAAATAATAGTGACGTCAATCATACAATATATTGACTGACTTTTCTATGTACATAATTTGATTAACAAAATAAGTGAAAATTCTAACAACTTCAACTTCAATGTTAGTGCTATTTTCCACATAGTCAAATGTTACATTTTTCGTGAAAATGTAACTTTTTTAGATGTCTAATGTAGATTTGACTATATGCCAATGGCAAGTTGGCAACACTGCATTGAATTCCGCGCTGCTGCCGCGCGTTCCACTTAAAATTCATAAAGCACATTTAAAAAAAATATATAATAATTTTGTTCTTTCCAATGATATTTTTAGCTAATATTTGAAATGGATGCCATGTTAACGTAATAGACAAAATGTATGGCTAATTGGCTATAGGGCTTCCTTTTTTACATATATGATGTTCAAATGTTCATTCATAAGCAAAACAAGTACATTGTAGATTATTTACTTTTGTACCGGCAATTGTAGCGTTATATCGTTTTAAGACTTATAATTGATTTTGATGTAAGACTTGTTTAGTGCAATCATGCAGTGATGTATAAAACCAGATGTTTGATGATCTCATAATTAAAGCGAGATACGGCACTGGGGCCCTCACACCGGGAGGAAGCGTGCGTTATCTTAACGTTTGGATGACGTTTCTCCACTATTGGAGCTTATCGCTTCGGAAGCGAGTCCGCCTATGTGGGGCGACATAAAATATTTTATTACCGAGTATTACACCGCTCCCAATTTTATGATTAATAAGCTTGCCGCAGTCCGTTGAACTCGTGCGTCGATTAGTCTAGAAAATGACAACATTTCTTCAATTTTGCTGCTTAATTCTTCTCCTCAGTAAACAATCAGATGGAACTTCTGAACGTAAGTTAATATGAATTTGACTTTTACATAAAGCTCGTGTGATGAACTTATAAAAACATTATTGACTTTAAGATATCATTGAATACATTAAGATTCAACTTTAAAATATGAACATAATGTGTATGAAAATATATTAAAATTATCATATCCCTGCAACTTATATTAGTCACTGATATAGTTTATAAATGTACCAGTTATAAAATATTGCATTTAATAATTGTACTTATTGTATTTATTACTTAGAAAGAGATTTATTTTATTTTATAAAACTTAAGTTTTAAATTTAAACAAAGACTATATAGTCTTGTCTATAGTATATATTTCTTGATACTTTCTTATACATGTAGGTATATGTAAAATATAATCTTAATAAATGTAATTAAACTAATAATATGATTTCTTCTAACTTTTTTCTCTTTGTTTGTGGCCTTAAAGTTGTTTTAAGCTTTTGTATTATATAGTTACTTTTAATACATTTTATATGTATTAAAAGGCTTAATCAAAAAATGGCAATAGTAAATAACCATTATATTAATGTCATAATAACCATAAATGTAAAAAAAACATACCAGAATGTTTAGGCACTTTTCATTGACTTAAGCGAATGATATAATATGAAATTAATAGTAAATGTTTACTTAAAATGTGCTGGAAAAGTTTACAGATACTGCTACATCAGTTTAATACTTGTAATAGAAATTGTGTAATATTTGGCAAAGTGCAAGTGCGAATTTTATATATTGCAAGTGAAAAATAAATAATTCTCATACAAAATTCTAATTATGTGTATGTTAGTAACATATAGTGGTGTCATTATGTATATGCATAAGTTTTTTATTTTATTTCCACAGAGCCAGAAATAAGTGTTTTCACTGTAGCAACTCACAACAATCATGGATTGGAACGCTTTCTTCGTTCGGCTAAAGTGTATGGAATTAATGTTGAAGTACTAGGAATGGGGAAAAAATGGGTCGGAGGAAACATGGAGCATCCCGGTGGTGGTCAAAAGATAAATCTCTTAAAAGAAAAACTAAAGTCCCTAGAGAAATTAGAAGATAGAGACCGTATCATTCTCTTCACAGACAGGTATGAGTGAAGTTAATAGAATATAGATATAAATATCTAGATACTACTAAATTAAAACATGCCATTTTAGGTATACATCATATGCCATATGAGTAGGGTATATAGACAGAGGGAACCTAGTGTTAAGAGATTTTGTTTCCCACTTCCCACACAATGATTGAGACAGTGTGGTGACATTTATTACCAGAGCAAGGAAATGAAAATGGTTCCTTCCCATGAATGGAAATTGAACTCACAACCATCACCTTATAGTCATATACAGTGATGGGCTCATATAAAGTTTGTAATTTTGTGAAGTGTTGTTGGAAATTGATAGAGACACGCATACATATAATCAGTATCAGTAATAAAAAACAACAGAGGTCAAACCCCTATTGAACAATACTTTAAAAAATAAGACTTATCACTTTTTAATAGTATTCAGATAGTAATTATGAATTTGTTATAATTCACATATTGCTGATGTTTTTGACTAAGATGCATTCTTAATAATAAGATTATTTATTAATGATAACTTCTTAAAGTATTTATTTATACTCCATGATTAAAGTCATTGTTACTTTGGGTTTAATAAAAAAATGCAGTATTATTATTATACATATAGTGTGGTGGTGTCCATTTGATAAAAATGTTTTGAATACACAATCTTGGTGTATTTATAAAATGACAGACTAAATCACCATGTAGCAACCAAGTGATTGCTTCAATTAGATGATGGAGATGCAAATGGTTGATATATATTGGCCCAATTTAATTCAGTGACTTAAATACTATGCCCAGTTTTTGAAACAACATCATAACATACATGTTATAATAATTTAGTATAATATTATAAAAATAATAATAATAGTTTAGTAGATTTTCATATATTGCCATTTTTTAAGTGATTTTAATACTATCTATTTATGCCTAGTTTTCGAAACACAATTTTTAAAATCATTATGTATTATTAATAATAAATTGAATATACTTTAACAATAATTTTATATATTGGTGTGCAGCTTCGACGTTATGTTCCTTGCCAATCTGAAGGAAATAGTTGACAAATTTACCAACATGTTTGTGAGAGTTCTCTTTTCGGCGGAATCTTTCTGTTGGCCTGATCCCACATTGTCCAGCAAATATCCAGATACGAGTATGACTAATGCGTTCTTGAACTCTGGTGGTTTCATTGGTAAGTGTTTCATATTATTATTATGTATTAATTTGTAAGAGCAGTATAATTATAACTTATATATAGAGAAAGAGTGCAGAATGATAATATATTTTTAAAATACAGCCTAAAAGATTCATTAAATAATTGAAATAAGTACGACAAACACTACTGTATAATTGGTAATATACACTTATGTATAAACTGACACAATATGCTTCTGTTTTTAATGTTAACAACATAAATAAGTTGTGACAAGCACATAGGTGGAATGCTTGGAGGGTTATTTTTTCCACTCTCACTGTGGAATAACAATTAAAAGACTTAATTTAATTTGTATTGAAAATTTTAAAATCTTTGCCTGTTATTTTAGTTTTGCAATCAAAGAAATCTCGTATATTGTTTGATTTGAGATATGATCTCTTGACTTTTATTTTCCTTTATTTATTTTATTATAAGAAAAACAATGCTGTCTTCGCGTAGTGGGATAGCGCTTAACTATAATCGCGATGATTGTAGGTTCGATTTCCACTTATCGTATGTTTGTCGCTCTTTTTACTATAACACTGAATATGTTGATGGACTAAATCCTCGATTTGGTAAGAGGGCAAACTCAACACGCAACATCAACATGAAATGCCTCGAAAATAGGATGTAGGATGGGGACCGGATTTCTTCTACTTACCTTGCTAAATACGGGGTGAAGTTAAATTAATAAAATATTTAATGTTATTATTAACGTTCTTCCGTCTGTAACACAGGATACTACTCTGATGTCATGGCCATTTTGAATTACAAGAAAGTACGTAATAATGACGACGACCAACTTTACTATACAATGGTTTATCTCGATGAGGAATACAGGCTGAAACATAGAATTGCTCTGGATCACGATTCGGAAATCTTCCAAAACTTGAATGGCGCACTCTGTAAGTTATTTTTTTATAATTAAAATATAATGTTAACTCGATAATTTAAAATATTAACGTCCCAACTATATTTATAAATTAAAATCGAATAAGTGATATAAATATTATTAACGTATGTCGCGTATGAATGTGTAGGTACATTTAAAGTTTAAGTAATCAATAAATCCTTTTTATTTTATAACAGCTGACGTAGAATTGGTATTGAACTCTACTGAAGACTATCCATACATTAAGAATGTGGTGTCAAACGAACGTCCCCTCATTGTTCACGGTAATGGCCCCTCGAAATTGAAGCTGAACCAGTTCTCCAATTATTTAGCTAATGCTTGGTCAGTCTCAAAAGGATGCATAATGTGTGATGAAAAACGTACTGCACTAAAGGTACTTTTTTATAGTATTTATGTTAATGTATATATTAATATGTGAAGCAATAACTTGTGCTCCTTTTTTACTAAATTTGCAGATGGAGGAGGTTGTTATTTGATACAGTTATAGTTTATATAGACAAAGAGTGGAGAATGCTAATATTTTTTTTAATAATGCATAAAAGATACATTAAATTAATAGAATAAACATAACACACGGCCATAAGTTTGACAGTTTGACAATATGCACTTTTGTACACATGTAAAAGACTTATGATATGATATTTCAGTATGAAGCAAATATTTTCTGTAGAATACAGATATGACCATTCAGTTTATCCTAACAAAGGATCATTTATGACAAATTATTATATTAAACTTGGCTCCTATTTATGTTTTTGGTGGGATTATTTTTACGTAAAAAGTTTTTTACATTTAAAATTTATAATCATATTCCAGGAGGACGCTCTTCCTAATGTCCTGATGGCGGTATTCATTGAACAACCTACACCTTTTCTAGAAGAATTTCTGACTCAAATTGAGAAGGTTGATTATCCCAAGAATAAAATTCACCTCTTTGTCCACAACAACGTGGAATATCATGAAGAAGATATTGACAAGTTTTACAAGACAAGCAGCAAGCAATTTCTTAGCGCTAAGCGGGTTAAGCCTTCCGATTTCATGTCCGAAGCGGAAGCTAGGAATGTTGCCAAGTAAGTAATACTATCCTAAAATTTCCATTATTTTATAAATTTACGTTAATTATATAATGCGACTAGTTTTATGCCTGTGGCGCCGCTCGCATAACAAAATTGAATAACTTTGTATATGACCAATATCGTAATAACGACGATGACGATGTAACCAAGATCAAAATGAATAAACATCATGTAATGCATTGTATCCTTCCTCAATACATAGGCTATCCAACAAAATATTTTTTTTCTTCGAATAATATTTTCAGATTGGCGCGTTTCAACTAATCAAACCTCAATTTTATAATATTAATATCATAATTTACACTAATCTAAAAATTGTGTAAACGCTATATTATAATACGATTTTATATTATAAAATTAGAATTTTCAATGCCTATTTATCCAGCTGTTGAAGCCGTCGTATCGGAATGGCACTAGCTCGTGATTGTAGATGCAACGGTCGCGGGTTTGACGCCCACTCGCGGAAATACAGTATTTAATACTTTAATTTTTTTCGCTCTGGTAACAAGGTAAAGCGAAGCGATGAGTTCCATTCAACACGCATTGCCTAGTGGTGGGAAGTGAGGAACAGAATGTCTTAACACCATTTATTCTCTGCTTACCCTGCTATGAGTGGGTTACAGTGTGAAGCTAAAAGAAAATTTTATTTCCAGGGACCGATGTGTGAGCTCAGCATGCGAATACGTGTTTTCCATCGATAGTCTCTCGCGTGTCGAGTCTTCCACCTTACGTTACCTGCTGTCCAGTGGTTATGACGTCATAGCGCCTCTCCTCGTACGCGGTGGTCAGGCGTGGTCCAACTTTTGGGGTGCTATCAACTCGTCTGGCTTCTACGCACGTTCTTCTGACTATCTCGACATAGTTAATCGTAATATTAAGTGAGTATTTGTAGTATTAGCCTTTTGTTTTTTGTGTGAAGATATTGGGAAGAATTACTATTTTTAGGGTTCCGGACTTTTTAAAGAACCCTTATATGATCACTTTGTTGTCCTTCTGTCTGTCTGTCGGTCTATTAAAAGCCTTTATCTCAGGAATACTTGGTGATATCGAGTTGAAACATTGTATATCACAAAAAACGTGTATGTCGAGACTATAAAGGGAATCAAAATTAATAGAGTACTTCCGGTTGAACTAGGATTATGAAATTTGGCAGTTAGGTCCTGTATCTGAAAATTATACATTTGTGTTTACATCCTAAAAAATAATAGCCTTAAAAGGGAGGCAAAATTTGATATTAAAGTCGCTAAGTTCAAGTGAGATATGAGATGAAAGGACTCTAGCTAAGCTAAGCTTGAATTTCAAAAAAAGCTCGAGATCTCGACTTTGTACGGAACAGTGGGCGAGCTCGACTCGCCCTTGTCCCGTTTTTTATAAGTTATTTTCTTTTTAATTATTTTTTATTATAATATAGGTGCTGTAATGTGTTGTATGTATTTACAAATTATACATATAAACAATTTATAGCATAATAAACATTACAGGACTGAAAAAAATTTACAATTCTAAATTTATTTAAAAAATAATAAGTTTCAATGTAATATTCCGATAGATTTGTTAAATATAATATTCCACCTTTTTCCTCCCCTAATCAAACTCACAATCTGTCTTTGTGCCCCTGCTCCACAACTGGCCTCATAGGAATTTATATATGGTTATATAAAATTAAATTAAGTTACAAAGAGTAGAAACCACATGTTTATAATGAAATTATAACGAAACGTTATATTATTTAACATATTATATTTTTATGGCTTGAAATATAGATTATATATTAAAAATAATATTTAATTTTATTTGTTGTTTTTTATTGACAGCATTTATGAATAAAATAATAAAATAAGAGTTCATTTTATTATTCTGCAAATACAATTAATTACAATTAATAAATTATATTTGAATTTTAAAGATAAACAATAATGTGTAAAGCAAAATGATTATATTATCAAATTCGAATCTTTAAATCACATTTTTTTAATTATATGTATAGGAACATTTATATATTACTAAAATCTATTAATATTCATTATTTTATTTATTCTAATGGAGTGTTCTATTAAATCTGTTTAATCAAATGCAATAGAGAAATCAGTTTTAAAGGAGCGTCTGTCAATAGAGTACATATTATCTGCTGTGCATTCGTAAACGCCGGCGTCCATCTGAGTAGCGGGATCGATCTCGATCTTAGATTTTACACGATCATCGTCTATAAGCCACTCGTGAATCTGGAATATGTAAAACAATTTTATTGAAATTAATCCGCGTGAAAGTGAAATTAGTCAAGCGTGCGACTAATGGCGGCGGTTGTGAATTCGATTCCTTCTCTGGGGTATGATTAGTTATTATTTTCATTTCCTAGCTTTATTACTGAGGCAAAGCCAGGCATTTGGTGAAAAATGAGGAACGAAAGTGTCTTTATAGGAGTGTTTTAACACTAGGTATCCCGGTTCCCTATGCCTAGCTAGAAAAAACAGAATAACTATTTATTTATTTACGTGTAAATAGTGATGGGCGTATATTTCGACGCCATCCTTGAACCAGGTGATGTGAGGGCGCGGCGTTCCTTTTGCGGTGCAGAGAAAGGCTATTTTGTGACCCAATACGTACTCAAGGTCAAAGTGCGAAGCGAGGAGGATCTTCGCTCCCTATTTTATATAAAAAAAATCAAATAAATAATTTTGAACGTATTTTTCATTATAATTTGTTTATATGAATTCGCCATTTTGAGTGATAAAATATTTAATAAGCTTAATTTATTGTTAAGTTCGCTATACATTTATTTCATATATCATTATTTATCGCAGTGGCAAGTGTCATAGTGTCATACTTACATCGTTGTTATTGTAGTACTGGTCCGATTCTGGGTCCCTGTATTTGCCTGTGATAGGTAATCCGATTTGTACCTGCAAATACCGGGGAATATCTGTATGTTTTTTTTTGAAGAAATTTATTATTTAGAGAGATATTTATAAACATTATGAGTGGGTATCAATTTACATCAATATTAAGATAAATAAATTATTCTTTTTTTCTGAATTAGGTCTCTATATAGAACGTTTTGTATTGAAATGTATGTTTCAAATCAAACCTTGGACTTGGTTCTTGATCTCGTACGACCACGGCGTCCATCGCTCTCCATCACGATGAGTAGGAGCATTAGTGCCGCAACGACAGCGCGTTTCAGCAACATTTGTGTTCACAGCCAGGTGTTGTCCTCGCGGGAGTCTCTCAAATACTGCGGCCGCCGTCGATTGCCTAATAGCATTCGTAATTGGGACCCTTGTCTCCCCTTTTGCTTCGTACTGTAATTTCCTTTGCGATTCATACGACGTGCTCCCATTTGTTTGATGGGGTCATTGATATACATGTTAATCGAAGGACACTTTTTTGTTTAGGATTTTTATATACACTTAAGTATCGTTTGCTAATAACGAAATTAACGCTTATTTTGCAGATTCATCAATTGGTATCTGTGCAAATTTTTTTTTATAATTATTTTTTAACAATTTTTGTAATTATTTTATTATAGAATTTATATTTCCTCATTAACTACAAAATGTTTAATTTTATGTTACTTCAATTATTATTATTATTTTTTATAAAATAAATAACAATTAAGATCTAGATAAAAGCTCAGTAATGTAAAACACCAAAAATATTGTACAATAATAATGCATTAAAAATAATACCATTATTGAAATATAAACGAATGGTTACCCTGTTACATAAGAAATGTATCAATCTTAATTCTTATTGACTTACGAAAAAATATTTGTTATAGATCAAGTTTTAATTCGATACACAAGTTAAGATAAATAAATTGGTATTTAGCTGATTCCATTTCAACATTTCTCCATTTTACCCGACGAAATCAAAGGGGTGTTATAAGTTTGACATGTCTGTCTGTAGGTATGTGAATATCTAGATATATGTCTCCCAAAGACAAGAACCCATTTATGCTTAATTTTCTTATATTCGAAAGCTTCTCTTGTAAAAGAAGCATTTCAAATAAGAACACTCTCGAAGAAGCTATGATGCTAAAAAATACGTTCACCCGTTAGTATCGGTGGTTTTTTTAATAATAAATGTATTGCATTTATTTTAAATTTAAATGTATTATTACATTTATTTTAATTTTTCATATGACATTATTATATGTTACGTTTATTTTTAATAGTGTTATTGTTGTGTTATTGGTAAATTGCCCATGGGAAAGATAGATCTAGACGTTGCGTCACAGACGACATAAAGTGGAGTGATCAGACTAGCGGCCCCCTCATCGCTTGAAATTACATTCTAAGTATATACCTAATACTTGCAATGGATTCTTATTTATATCTTTTTATATAATAAAAATAATACTTCTAGTTTTTGATTAAGGCTGCTTGCTTTATATGTAGTTAATGGCGGACTGGTGCTATAAAGGAACGTGTAACGTCTTATTTTATTCTTATATACGATTTAACAATAACAATTAATATAAGAAATATTTTTACACCAAAAACATGCAAGCCATTTAAAATTGATTTCCCAGAATGGTACATTATTAAAGCTAACTTAGCTACATTCAGAGGAATTCAGCGGAAAGCGGGAATCGGAGTATCTTAACACTAGTCTCCCGCAGCCTACCCGGTTAAGGCGAGGAATGCAGCGTGAAGCTGATACTGCAGGGTAGGCAGAGAGAACCTAGTGTTAAGACACTTCCGTCCCGAGGCATTGCGTGTTGAGTGGCGGAACTCAACGCCGCACTTTGCCACTACACCGGAGCTAAGAAATGGAAATATACATTTAAATAAATATTTCATTTCCTCGAGTGGAGAAGTTCCTCGAACCCATAACCAGAGTTTGCAGTCACACTTTATGCCCCTCCGCCACGACTGGCCTGGATATCTTTACTCATTGCTGTTTAAGTATTTTCTTATTATTTTTACATTTTTACAGGGGAATTTGGAATGTTCCGTTCATTACAAACTGCTATCTGATGAAAATTTCTATATTCCGCGAAGAATATGCCAAAGGCGTCACCTACGTCAAAGAAGAACAAGATGCGGATATGGCCTTCTGCGCAAGCCTGAGGAGTAAGGTAAGTTATATACGACAAATAGATTTCGATTTGTGTCATACCTAACGCGACAATTCCTTTTTGGTTTTTCGTTTGTTTTCGTTTATGCCTTTATGGCGTGGCGTGGCTAGCTGCAGAAATGTATAGTGCTATTGTTTTTTAGTTGACAATAAAATTTTATGCTTTCGTTTTTTTCAATGGCTAATTTGATTCGGTTATTTTATTTATTAATATACAGACAGTATGGCGTATTAAATCACGTTTAGAGTAATCCTCTACTGTAGTTTAGTTTTGTGACCGTGCTCGCGGGGTAGCGGTGCAGCGCGAGGGGGGCGTCCCTATGTTGGTATCTAAATAACCATTCTACGCAGTTGTAAACAAATAATTGTGTAGTTCAAGCAGGTGAAGCCGCGAGGAGTTCGCAAGAACTATATAAGACATTACTTTCTTTTCAGGGAATAATGATGTATGTTAGCAATGAAAAAGCACTTGGCCATCTTATTAACCCGGAAACATTTGACACTGCCCAAACCAACCCTGACGTGTACCAAGTTATGGAAAACAAAGCTGAATGGGAAGAACGCTATCTGAGCCCTGAATACGCTTCTAGCTTTGAGGAAGGGCGTAATCATTCCATGGTAATTTTTCAAATAGGTCGCTGCCAAAAAAAGCATTAAGAGTTCTTAGAACTTTGTAAATATTTGTACATATAAATGTTTTTTTTGTCTGTAGGAATTTCAATATGTCTGCGCGTTAATTAAACAAAATGAAATTGATGAAGAATTACTTAATCGATTTCATTAATATATAATAATAATAAATTTATATAATTATTTTTACCTACGACTTCACAATATATCATATACTCATATGAGTAGAGAGAGAGAGAGAGAGTTCTACATATTAAAACAATATACTTTTAATAGTCTAAAGTTTTGTATTGTTGTGTCAAAATGTGCCTTATCTGATAACATATTTTTTCTCTTTATAGATCGATGAGACACCTACCATGAAGGTGTCTCAGGCCAAACTGAAACGTAATCCCTACGCCTAAACAATTTACCATGTTTCTTTTGTTTTTTCAATTTCTTGTTATGTTTTTTTCTTTATTTTGTTTCTTTGTTACTCTCGCAGCCTTGTCCAGATGTCTACTGGTTCCCTATAATGTCAGCAAGATTCTGTAAAGAGTGGATAGAAGTGATGGAGGCTTATGGCAAATGGAGTGACGGGACCAATAATGTAAAACTTCTTTATTTTTTTCCGCTTTTCTTTGTATCTCGCATATAGGAAGAAGCAAATGGCGGTAAACAACGCCGCGCTGGCTCTTACTAGTGCTGGGAAATGAAGATAATTCAATCCTTTGAGTCGGAATCGATTCCATAACCGTCGCGTTTACATTCAGATGATGTGCCGCTGCGCCACGAAAGATCTCAAACCTCTACTTTTCGCTTTTAATTATGCTTTCAAAATATATAATAATCAATTTTGTTTTATATTTTAAGTGGAATGTATTACCATTTTCATCATTTCAGGACAAACGACTAGAAGGTGGATATGAAGCAGTACCGACTCGAGATATTCATATGAAACAAGTTGGCCTTGATAGACAATGGCTATATATTCTCAAGGAATACGTCCGCCCCTTACAAGAACTCATATTTACAGGTTATTACCATAATGTAAGTATAATATTGTTTTATGTTATAAATAAATTTAAATACCGACGAAGGTGACTCTTAGAGTGAAAATCTGCAAAATCTGTAAAAGTAGTAGTTTTATATTAGAGAATACAAATTCATTTTCGAAATTTTTAATCCTTTTCATAATACATATATACCAATCGTTTTTTAAAGATATTTTTGTGGTCATATCTTAGGGGAAAAATGAAAATAATTCGTTTTTCCGAGTGCAAATCGAACGCACAGCTATCGCGTTCACAGACTGTAAAAATGTTCTTAACGGCTTTAATAAATTAATTAATATTATTGACATTACAGCCACCAGTATCGGTGATGAACTTCGTGGTACGCTACAGGCCCGACGAGCAACCCTCACTACGACCCCATCATGACTCTTCCACATATACTATTAATATCGCACTTAATACTCCATGTAAGTTGTTTCATTTGTTTAAGTAGCCTCACGCTTTTCTCATAGCAGGACAAACAGAGGGGTTAAGACTCTGGGTTCCCCACGCACCAATTTTCGGGCGTTACGCGTTGAGTCAATATACCCAATTATTCCCCTGAGTTGGATTAGAACCTACAACCTTCGCGTTTACAGTCGGACACTGTCGACTAGGCCACGACGAGCTCATAATATAAATACACAGTAATTTGTATTAATATAATAATAATATATGAATCTAAATTTATATGTAAATCTGTAAATATATGCGTGTTTTCATTATCCCACTATGAGACGAAGTGCGGCGTTGAACTCCGCCACTCTACACGCAATGCCTCGAGAATTCGGAGCAAACTGGGAAACATGTGTTTTGATAGGAATGGAGTATTCTCTCTCTTTGTCTTCCCTACTATATCGGACTACAGCGAGAAGCTAAAAAAAATAAGTATAAACCATACATATATTATATAGCTTTTCTTTATTTATCATATTGCTTTTCTTTATTTTTAAAACAGACGAGGACTACGAGGGCGGTGGGTGCAGGTTCATACGCTACAACTGTTCAGTTCGCGATACAAAACGCGGCTGGATGCTGATGCACCCTGGACGCCTCACCCACTACCACGAAGGCCTGAAGGTCACTAAGGGAACTAGATATATCATGATCTCTTTTGTTGATCCGTAAATGTTTATTTTTGTATAGCCCGACAAGAACTTTATGAATTATGGGATAATGCGTATTTTAAATACATAATATATAGGGCCGCCCCCGCTCACACCGCTACCCCGCGAGCCCTTGCAACGCTAAAGTACAGTAGAGAGCGACGCTAAGAGTCATTTATTGTACCATTCTATATTTATATGATACAAAGTGACGCCGAACTCCGTATATCGAATATTTTACACGCGACTGTACATTCGCGAGATTAACTCATGTCTGTGTTCACAAGATTCATAAAGTATTTATCGGGCCAAATGTTATTGTGAATTTTATAATATACCAGTGGCCCCGTTTCTACTTTTATCATATATAAATGTCATTAAAGTATGTTTCTTTGTAAACGAAATCATATTTTATATATGAATGGAATACCTATGATATCTTTCATCAAGTAATTTATTTAAATAGGACAGGTAATTTTGTGTGTATTAAAATATACATAATAAACTAATTGTCTTGTGTAATTGTATTATGACGATGTTAATAATACGAGACTTCACATTCAACTCTTTTATTGTATGTTTAATTTCGTTATTTATACTCTACAATAATCAGTTCACAATTGCATTTGTAGCGAATAAATTCAGGGCGCTGATATAGCGTGTT
>FASU01018217.1:326-13675 GCA_001486225.1 Heliconius pardalinus sergestus | reverse complement strand
AACATGAGGTTCTCTCTGCCTACCCTGCTGTGTGTGTGAAGCTAATATATAAGCATATACAATAATATATGTAATTTGAATACCTACAGGTATTAAATATGATACTGTTGTGTAATATCCACTGTGCATCAGCAAGAAATGCTTCAGTGCTTCCATACAGTCCTTCAGCAATATTAACCTTCATAAGTGACAAATCCATTGGGTGCACCACATATTTATCGTAGTCAGGAAATGACTCACGATCCACTGGTTTTACAAATGGATCCACCTTAAATATACAAATATATATATTACCAGCGACCCAAACATGGCTTAGGCCGCTTAAACTTATTGTTAAATCCAAATATATATTAGAAAAGTATACAAAACTTTAACATGAATTGTAGCCTGTGTTATTTTAATGTATACACTATGTTACTTTTAAGTTTCATCTAAATTCGTTCAGTAGTTTTGGACTAAAGGTGGAAGAAACAATAATAACAAACTGTCATATTTATAATTTTAGTAAAATAGTAGGATTAGTAAAATTTAACTATTATACAGATAATGAATATAATTAACTGACTCAATTTTATATTTAACAATAACAATCACACTACTTTTGTACTGCTTGTTAAGTATTTATAGTAATTAGAGAATATTAAGATTTATTTATTTATACTAGTTGATGTTATATTTCTATTTTAAATTTGCAAAGATACAAACAAAGCTAATTTACTTAAATAATCATTAAGTAAGTACATCAATAGACGAGAAATTAAGGAAATTATTCATTTATTTTTGTAAATTGATAACAGACAATGAAGACCTTAAATCTGAAGACTGAATAACATAAAATTAAACATATTTATTATGTGCATGAGAACAATATTTCTATATTATTTTTACACACTTTATGCTGTATTGCCGTAATAATATTTTTTTAATAAAAAAAATATAATTTGAAATATCTGTGTTTTGAGTTATTGTTGATTTATTTTAAAAAAATATAGGTATAGTTATAGAAAACATTTATTACTTTCTGCAGAATGCATGATGGATGACATTACATGTTTTTTTATATTATAATTGTCGGTAACTGAAAATATATCATTATTTTGTAAGGAATTAAATTTCTAATACAAAACAAAAAATATGACAAAATTACAGAACAAGTAAAAACATTTATGTATTCAACATTTAGGTAATTTAAATTAATCAAATCTGTGGTTATACGATATTTAATTTAGTTAATATCTATGTCAAATATAACAAACTGAGAAATGCAGAAGAAGCGTAATATCAATCTACGTGTACCGTTTATTATTAGTGGCGAGCGAGACAGATGCCGGCCCGCTTTATTGATTACCTTACGTTAGACAGAGATAGCTGATACCAGTCCCGCCTATGATAAGTAACAAGGTCATTTTACTTGTAAGGGAATGACGCGTTTGCTATTCGTATATATTTTGTATACGTTTATATTAATTTCATTTATAATGTGAATTATTTCAAATAAATTTTAAAGAATTAGAATTGTTTTTTAATTAATTGATTATGAATGTATTGTTATACAATCTGTAAAGACCTCATTACGATTTCGATATCAATCCTCCTAGTTTATAATTATGCTTCTTGAAATATTTAATATTTATATTAGGAAAACATTATTTTAATAACACATTAAGAAAATAAATACGAATATTAGTTGAAAAATATATCTTTACGTCATCTAAACGTAAGAAAAAATAACGCACGATGGAAGCCATTTTGTCATACAAAACGCGGACACGAAATTATGTCATGAATCCGTGATAGTATGTCAAAAGTTTATTTTCGTTTATCTAAAATTGTCAAATTTGCATAAAATAATGAATACTTGGTCAATTTGCTTATTGTCAAAAAATGAATTTTAACAATAAACTAAAAATTTTGTTATTACAAATAATGATATTTTAAACTTTTATTTAATTTGTATATTAATTTAATGCTGTGCGATACAGAAACTCGTAAATATGATAATAATGTCGAAATACTAATATTTTATTAGGCACTTTTGGCATTGCACATAGTTACTGTAGAAGTAATAAACAATTGTCTAAATGCTTATCACTTATGTCATAATAAGCAAAGTATTTACCCCATTCACATCTTTCATGCGTTCTAAAGCGTGTTGTAGAAGTTCACACAGATGTCCTAGGCTAATCTTCTTCATGGCTGGAGATCTGGAAGAGATATATTTTAAAAATTACCACAATTTCACTGTTACTTAATAATGGTGTTATATTGAGACCGGCCATCATTGTGTTGCATACAGCCACTTTCTCCTTATTATTTTTGTTTCTTCATTCAATTAAAGGGTGCTGTTGAGCTTCTCTACTTAACACACAAGTCTCGAAAATTGTGTGGAAAGAAGAGGATAGAATACCTAACACTAGGTTCTTTTGTTGGAGAAGTTAAAAATTAAAAAGAAAAATAAATTATTATGATATATATATGATATATGTATAACATTTACCTAGTCTCAGAGCTTTCTGCATTCAAAATGGACAAACACTCCGGACAAACCCAGCTCTTATCAAATGTTATTTTGTTTCTCTCTGTACCTGACAGACATTTAAAATGAAAAGATCTAGGACAGACTGTACACTGCATTGGTGGATGCCCTTTTTCACTGACTGCATGTTCTACTTGCCAATGACACCTCCAACAGTATGGATCTGACCTCAGCTTATTATTTTGGCCTGGACTCTACGGATAATAGAAAAAAATATGCTAATCAAATTATTTCATATAGCAATTGTAAAGAACAAGAGTAATATAAAATACTATATATTAAATACATACACACAGTACAAAGGTGATTTTTGTAATATAACATACTTACCAACTCTGGCAATGGTACTTCATGCTTTTTCTTTTTTGGAGAAGGCAATGTTGGTGTACATTGTAAATCTCTTTTATCATCTGCCTCCTCATCATCAGTTTCAGCCTTTTGGAACTTTCCAGTTACAGAGTTGAGAAATTGCTTTACCTTGTACACAAATTCCGGATTCTGTGACCTCATTGACCTTTTGATAATCTTTTCTGACTTTTCACTGCTATTGCTTTTCTGAGAATTGTTACTACTACGCCTGAGACCTTGGATTTTTTCTGCTTCCACTGATGTATTTAAACTTGTATTAGAACTATCTAAATTACTTCTCGATTTTCTTGTTTTTGTTGTAAGTTGAGTACATTCACTAATTATCTTAGATTCTTTGGCTGACTTAATAAGAGATTTAAGTTCTCTGCTGATGCTCTTATTATGCTCTTTTTCTGAAATATCAGAATTAGTTTGAGAGTCATTTGACTTTTCACTAATGTCAACCAAGCTGTTGAAAGTTATATCACCTTTTTTTTCCTCCTTATTATCCGCATTTAACTTGTCAATTTTTTCTTTTGTTGGTGTCTTTTTTTCTACAGCAGGTTCCTTTACAGGTGACTTTTGAGGAGACCCTTTTTCATTTGTCATTACTTTACTAGGACTTTTATTATCATCCTTAATTTTATGAGAGGAATCTATACTTTGTTCTGAATTTTGCAAATCAATAGATTCAATAGGTGGATTCTCAGGTATCTCCTGAAGCACCTCTTGTTCTGATGCATCCAATGGCTTTTCCTGCAAATCTACATTTTCATCTATATTATCTTTACTAAGAGAAGTCACTTCATTTTCTGTCAGAACATCTCTTTCAGGAGAACTTTTTGATTCTGTACATGTAGTAGTACTGGTACTATCTTGAGACTTTGTATCAGAGCTTACTTTGTCAGTTTCTTCTTCACTAACTTGTACCACAACCACCATTTCAAGATTTGATTGTGATTCGGATGTTTGCTGGCTATCAGGCACGTCACCAGTAGTAGAAGACACGTCTGTCTCCATATGAATATTAGAATTCTCCTCCATCTTCTGAGTAAGAAAGAAAATTGTATTAAAATATAAACTTGAATGAAAACATTGACAACAAAAAGTTTTTATATCTGACATATCAATAACAAACAATAAATGTTAGCACCGGTCATTACCCAAGCTCAACAATCCAGCCAGCTACTTGCCTTTACTTTCAATACATTCATACAAATTAATGCAGAAACTCACCGCACGTTTCGCTTTTTTTTAGCGTTTTGAGCAATAAATATCTTGATATTGAATTGTTACGATTCTAAACAACCTTTTGTCTGTCCATTTATGTCACCTATGTAATAACTCTAGCCAAAAATATTACACCAAATGAAAGGAATCACACATTGCTATAGCAAAATTGTCTTCACTATATTCAACTATATCTTTCTATCTTTAGTATTGTTGGTTAGAGCACAGATGGAGCTGCCTATATCACGCTGTACTTTGAATGTGTTGCGTTCCTTTTGTTTACATTGAAATTATTATTTTCCATCCCTTTCACTTACAACTGTATAACTAACTATCCGCCATCTCTTTCTTCTAAAATGTGTATCTATAATACAGATTACAAATATATAAATAAATCGGAGCTAGCTGCCAGTTGTCACTACGGAGGTCGTTATAAAGTAAAATAAAAATTATAATATAAATTCTTATTCAATGATTATAAATGTACCTAAATAAATTTATTTATTAGAGTAAGAAAATTACATGTTACCGTATAATATTTTTTCTACTTAGTTCTTTTGATTCTTATTTCTTGTTACATTTTCTACTAAAAATACTGGACTGTCACTGCCAAGTATTATAGTAAATGTCAAATGGTCAAATTAAACGCCAGTTGCAGTAAATAATGAGAAAATTAAAACAATAACATAATTAATTCAATAAATTTTACTTCGGTCTAATGGAATTTATAGAGCTTATACTTATTAATAAATTAGATGGTGTTATTCTAAAATACCCTCATCATGACAATGTTGATGGAACAGTCTGCATCACTGGACATCACCTAATTTTAAGTTCCAGAAAAGAAGGCGTAAGAGAACTGTGGGTAAGTTTCATAGTAAAAGCTATAAGTAAATAATAACCCATATATTTCATGTATTTGTACTTTTACTGTAGTTAACTATTGTATAATATTTTATACAAATATAATATTTTGTTATCATATTATTATTATGAATATTTACTTTACATGAGAAGAATTGATAAAAGTATTTAGAGTTTTCTAATGACTATAATTATTTACATTATTTTATCTTCTTTAAACTTAACATCAATTGTAAATCAAACTAGTTTAGAAAATTTTATATTTTTATTTTACAGTTGCTTCACAAAAATATAGATAGTATAGAAAGAAAAGAAAACAAAATTAGTGGAGGAATAGTTCAAGGGGGATCCTTATTTTTAAAATGTAAAGACCTCAGGATATTCCAATTGGACATCAGCAATACAACAGAACTAAATCTGGTGGCACAGACACTTGAAAATCTGTCTAATATACAGGATCCTAGTCTCTTTTACCCATTTTTTTATAGACACATGCACCCTATTATGGAGAATGGATATACATTGTATAGGTAATTATGATAAATGTATTATTTATAAATAATGTTTTTTACGGAGAATGGATATACTTGGTGTAGATAAAATATGACAAAAATAAATATTTATATAGTTTGTGTATTCTATAAGTGGTCCTTTCATGTGTAAATTGTACAATTTTAGTAATGAAGGTGAGTTTACAAAAATACTAGCATCGGAAGAATGGCGTATATCAAGAGTAAATCAACATTACACAGTATGTCCGGCATATGGCAAAGGAGTGGTGGTTCCTAAAATCATTGATGATGAAACATTAGCTGCTGCGGCTAGCTTTAGACAAGGAGGAAGATTTCCAGTGCTCTCTTATAGACATAATAATGGTGTAAGCTTTGCCTATATACTTAACATTCCTAGTTAATAATATTTTTTGAAAATATTTAGCTTTACATCTCTACAGTAAGTCGTTTATGTATTATGATGCTTAATATTTTTCTTGTGTTTATTTGTTGTTTACTGTTCAATCCCTCTTAGGTAAAAACTCGTACACATATTAATATAGATAATTAACAATGAATTGAAGCTTTAAATGATATTTTACATTATTAAACTTATAATAAAACAAGTGTAAAATATTTAGTAAATTTAAATAACAATTTTCTTGAGGTATTAGTGGGATAGAGTCTAATTGTTAATATGTTCTAGATAGAACATGTTAACAATAATAATATGAAGACTTTTAAAAGTAAGTGGTAGGCTCTGTCTACCATGCTATACATGTTATAAAAGGCAAAGCTAAAGTACTTGTATGATTTTAGGCTGTTCTAATGAGAGCAGGGCAGCCGTTATATGGACCTAAACATCGCCGCTGTCGACCAGATGAGGCCATTTTAAATACTGTTGTCAATGTTGGAATGAAAGGTGTCATTTATGATTTGAGAAGCACAAACTCCATTTCACAGCAACAAAACAAAGGTATAATTATATTAGGTCCTTACATATGAAATTAGTGTTGTCTTGCTGGGCACTAAAACTATTTTCACAATGTTAACAGGCGGAGGAACAGAAAGTGCTTCAAACTACTCTCAGTGGAAAATATACAACAGATCAATGGATGAAGTTGACAATCAACAGCAGCTTCTTGAGAATTTTTCTAAACTTATTGAGGGTATGCAATTCAAGAATAATTACGTCAGATCCAGCGCTTTGATAGATTGAACATCTTATTATCAAACTTCTTCCAAATTTTACTCTTAAATATGTAACCCAAATATTTGGAAAATTATGCAATTTGTACAAGAAAATCTTAATTAAACAATATTTAAACTATCCACATGGTTGATAGCGAAATGTGTTGTTAGTCATTACTAAGTAAGCATTAGCATGATTTTCTTGCTCTGATATCAACACAAAGCGCCGCGTTAAACTCCGCCACTCAACATCCAATATCTCGAAAATTGGGCGGGTACGGCACGCAAGTACGACAACAATCTAGTAATCTGAACATACCAATAATCAGAAACAACCTGTTTTCTTCAAAAATAGCTGGTTTAGTAAATTTTTCGAGATTATTTAAAAAAAATATCATCTACCGAGTTGGAATAATTGAATAAGATATCTAATTGAATAAAAATAACCAATATAGGTAAATAGCTTCTTTTTCAATTCGAAATTTTATATGATCTAGAACGATCAGTTCTGCTATTTAAGAAAATAAACAAAGGTATAAAACAAAAAAAAAAAAACAAGTAAGTAAATCACAAAAATCAAAACTTCATTAAATTTTGACAACATTTAACTTTTATTTCATTTCATATAAATATTTTTTTTATTTGCAGCATGTGTAAAGAGAGATATATGGATTATGTGATTAATAGATATTAGGATTGGAAATACATCATTTTCTCGTATTATAAAATATAATATTATATTTTAACAATCAACTCTACTAAATATTATTTCAAGCTCAAAAAATATATATAAAATTTTTTTATTAAGCAATTTTTTTAACAGCGTGCATAGACCGAGACATATCATGTGATAAATGGATATCGAGATTGGAGTCGTGCGGGTGGCCGGAATCGGTGAGGAATTCATTACACACTGCCTGTATTGTCGCTCAGCATATTCATCAGGTTAGTTTATTTCTTCCTATTTTGTCTAGTTTCACGCTATTTCTTTGATGTAATAGGGTGTAGATGGAACCCAGTTAAAACACTCCCCCAACATTCTGCCTGACTTTCGAAACATTCTGTGTTCAAAATAAAAATATAAATAAGTATTTCATTCTCCTTGTGGAAATCGAACCCACAACCGTCGCGTTCACAGTCACACGGTCTTAAATAATCAAATATTAACTTGATTATACAAATAAAAAAATACAATATAAATAGAAACAACCACTAATCGAAACAAAATGTAAAGATAATATAAGTAATATGAATTACTCTTTACAAAACATGATATATTTTATTCTAGAAAGCAGAACCAGTTCTAATACATGGAACCCGTGGTGAAGACGCAACATTGCTTGTGTGTTCCCTAGTACAAATTATTTTGAATCCCGACTGTCGGACTATTCGAGGGTAATTATGAGTGTATGTTTTAATTAGTAAAAAAAATTATCTCTATATATGGAGAACTCTATCATCATCATAGAAAACTTCTCCGATCAACTAACCAATCAGTTCATCGATTTGTACAATATTATAGAATAATCATACAATATTACTAATACTTTCCAATATATATTATATATTTTTTATAATTTCCAGTCTCCAAGCTCTAATAGAGCGTGAATGGCTTCAAGCTGGTCATCCGTTCGGCACCAGGCACCGTTCAGGGGCATATTCCTCTCAACCGAAGTCAGCACCAACATTCTCCCTATTCCTGGATTGCGTGAGACAGTTCCTGGAACAGTTTCCGTGCAGTTTCGAATATAGACAGAACTTCTTGATAACGCTGTTCGAGCATGCGTATGCTAGTCAGTTTGGTGAGTTTCTATATATATATCGAGACTACCGTCACGTCATATTCACACCCTTGTAGCCCTGCGCCTAAAGAAAAGTTCAAAATCTAACTGACAAATAAACAATTCCCTTAATAACTTTTCTTCTCTAACTAACCCTCATAATTATTTGACACCCCAGGCACATTCCTTTGCGACAGTGACCAAGAGCGGAAAACCCGTGGAGTATACGACCAGACAACCAGCATATGGTCATGGGTCAACCAGCCGGACGAGCTGAGCGGTTACATTAACCCCATGTACGAGCCTACGCCGAATGTGATATGGCCCTCTGTAGCCCCCATGAGTTATGTTATATGGGAAGGTGATTATAAATTTATTGTTATTTAATGATGAACATATTTTTTTAGCGTCACACTGTATTGTTGTGTGGCGGGACTAAACGCTGCGCTTTGCCTCGTTACCAGGATGACCAATTTATAATATGAAATATATCATTTCCTCGACTAGAAATCGACACACCGACACAACCTGGCGCAGCCCCCTTTTGTTGTGTTGCAAGTGTGGCTGCAGTTTCAAGATATACATATATTTATGTAATAAAATTCAATTTAAACTTATTAAAAATTAACATTATATATACAATTACAGAGCTCTATCTACGCTGGCTGGTCGAACAGCATGCCGAAGAACGCGAAGAACAGTATAGAGTGATCCGTACAAGGGAACAACATCTTAGATCCCAAGCGCTACAATTACGGAGAGAATTATTAGATCTAGCCCATCAGTATTATGCGGAAAATAAATGAGGTTCTTAATAAGATTAATGATTTTCGCGATTTTTACATCATCAAAATTGTCACGGATCGGTATCTGTATATGGACGACAAGTAAGAAAAAAATTGTTATTGGTGGCATTTATCAACGAACTAGAACCAAAAACAACAACCTTTAAATTTTTTGTCTGTTTGTCTGTGCGCTTGTTCATGCTAATCTCAGAAACGGCTTAACCGACAAAATGGCTATAAAGAAATAATTTATTGAATTAATTTATTAAACTGGCTGAAATTTTACTTTTCAATAATATCATTTTCAAAAAAGGTCGCTAGTTTTAAATTAAACTTTTTATCTTCAATAATAGCGTATATTTAATATTTTTTTGAAAACCCGACGCTTCGAACACTTCGTAGTGACCAGTGAGTTCCAGAGAAGAAAATTATTTTTGGTCTTTCGTGGAATTTTTATTGGTCTTTGGTTTGGGATTCATATACGTCTTTTTATTTAAATCGTGGCTTATACATATTTTTTAATTATTTCGTCACTTTAGTGAGTGTCATATTTAATTAATTTTGAAGGCCTAACCTAATTTTCTATGATATTTTAGAATATTTCTATTATATTCTAATGGTGTATGTGATAAAAATATTAAACGAAATCATGGATTTATTTTGTTTATAAAATAAATATCTCACATTAGACATTGCGTTATGAATACAAATGTTTTATTGGTACTGCAGTTTTGAGTTGAAATAAATGTTTGAATTTTTTAGCTAAGAAGTTAAAATAAAACTTTTTAGTTTTTATTCTTGGATTATCTTATATTATTTGTTTATAATAAGTAAAAAAATAATAAGTTATACTATACACACAAACTGCATTGATAATTTAACATTTCAGCCAGTTTGAAAAAGACCATGCTCATTTAGTAATAATTAAATTCTTTCTAACACGATATATTTAATATAATAATTTCAATATTTAGATACTATTGAATAAACAGAATGTTTTTTTTTAAATGTATAAAAAACAGACTGTATACCTACCTGTTAACTGCCAAAAGTCATATGATATATTCTAAATTATATTATAAATAATCTGTGGAATAAATATACTAAGGTTGATACAAAATTTAAAGTTTAATGCAAATTAATATAAACTTTAAACATATTTAGTGTTTATAAAAATAATAATAAAATATTTCTTAAAGTGATTTTTGAAAAATTTTCAAATGTAACTGTTACCATAATCGTAACAAATCTCACCAGTTGGGTTTTGTTAGTTAAAAAATGCTTTAGAAAATAAATTATTCTATTAATGTATGTTTCTATATGATTGATTATGCAAATTAATTAATATAACATTATGTATAAACCTATATATAAGTATACTGTAATATAATTAAAATGGCCTACCATACTATCTCTAGATAGTACAATAAACATATGTAAAACTTTAAATAGCACAAAACATATATTCAATATAATATTTTTATCCAATAAGTAAATTATTAGATATATACTATAAACACGATATTCACTTTTTTGTAGAAAAAAATGGATTCCGTAATATTTAAAGTAATTTCATAAGAATTAATGTATAAAATTTTCGTTTACGCAAACTTCATGTGCCTAATCAGAGTTTAGATTAAAATTAACGAATATATGTATATAAAAAGGAGTCTAGAGTTAATTTGTACGCGTTAATAGTAACTTCTAGAGTATTACAGCGAATATCTCTATAGTGTCCTAATAGATATCCTATTTTATATCCTATTTTATATTTTATATCTCTGTATAAAACTATAATCGATTTATTTCTAAAATACACTTTGAAGGTGAACTTAATAAAATAATTTCGAATTTGAAGGGAGGAGCTCTGACAATTAATATGAGAATTAATACTTATTTAAAGGGGCCCCTTAAATATACAAGTTGTGTCGCATGAGCTCCTCACCTTGCAACGACAACCTCTCTTACCCACCAGTCTTAAACAATTTTTTTAATTGTAATTAACATTAAAAAATGTGTTAGGTTAATTAAAAACTAATTAATTATATTAATAATAAACAGTTAATTGAAATTAATTGTGATTTCCACACTATAAAACGGTAATTTGTTAATATTTATTTAAGACCAATTAAAATTTGCCCATCTCTGATAACCGCACACTGAATACGTCAAACGCTATGAAGTATGAAGTTTCTTCTCATAGATATTTGAGACAGTTTTAACAGACATTATATTTCATTGTATTTCAATCATGTATGGAAAATTTTATGGATTAGGTTATAAATATCTTTCCAAATATATGTGGATATCATTTGTTGTATAGTAAGAATATTTTAGTTAAGAATATTTAATGGCTTTAGAGAAAATGATAAGAAGAAAGAGCTTTTTAAAAATTTGTAAATATTCCTTTCATCCATAATATAATAATGTGATTTTTATAAATGTTATCGTCATAAATAAATAAGTATATATCAAATAGAATATAACAAATAATACAAAGTAAAACAGTATGTTACTACGTTCCTATGTTGGTACTTAACTTTTTTATTTAATTCCATTCCAATTGCCATAAATAAAAATTTACTAAACTCATGTAAGCTTTATTTTGAATTTTTAGTCAGTCTTATGTATTTTTGAATATAATTTAAATATTATTTTGTACAGTAATTTCGTTATTTTTATATATATTTTTTTTTATTTAATTTGTTTTCATGAACAATTAAATTTTAATTCCACGACAGTTGTTAGTTTTTTTTGCCTTTTTTATATTTTTAAGTAGAATACAAATCCTCATAAAAGTTCAATAATAGTACAAATAAATTAAGTTACATTAACAGCTTATGAAAACTTTTAAAAAACATGTAATGTGATTCTTCACATAATTACTGTAATAGCTTCAAAAATAAACCACAAACTAGTTAAACGATATTTTAAGACATTTAATTAAAGGATACATAAATAAGTCATGGTTTCTAATAGGTTTTTCAACACAAAATTATCTTTTTACATATTTATGTCAATTTAATACAGTAGAATTTGTTTATTGTCAATTAAATATTTGCATATGAATTGTGTTTCATTTCATAAAATAAATACATACACTGTTTATGGATTTCTCATTTTCAACATAGAAATATTTTCTAAAATTATTTCAAGTAACGGAAACACGTTTTTTTTTTATTATATTATTTAATTTATTTATTTAAAAAGTAGGTTGATACAAAGATTACAAATGCAATCATATACAGGTTGGTAACTGCAGTATCCTGGATAAAAATACATTTTCACCTACCTATAGAGGAAAAACGCGTGAAAGCTGAAAAAATAAATGTTACGTATAGATTTATTATTTTGTTCATAAAATATGTACACAATGCGCCATAATAGAGTGAGCGAGCAGAAATGACGCATTAGCACATTTTAATTTAAAAATGTCCGGTTGTATTATTCTTGTGCCAAATCAGCAATATAGTATTTCGATTTATATTTATGTACAAAAACATATTTCCTTAGCCCGGATAAAGTGTACGTGCATAAAGTCTTACATTTCATATTTTTTTCTACAATTCTATCTGAATGGGTCAAAAGACTAATGTTGTAAATGAAACATTCAACAACAATTCAACAAATCAGTCGTGGTGCAGAGGCACAAGCGTGTGACAGAAAACGCGACAGGTTGTGAGATCGATTCCCACTCGAGTAAATGAAATATTTATTATGTTTATTTTCCTCGTTCCAGTATCGAGGCAGCGGCGTTCAATTCCGCGACTCAACACGCAATACAAAATTCGGCGAGGATATGGGAAACGGAATGTCTTAATACGACATCTATCTACCTACCCTAGTATCTGCGAGAAACAGCGTGAAGCTAAAAAAAAAGAAAAATATATTTTGAATCCAATAATAAAAGATATAGGTACTTTCACGAATACATTAATAAAATTAATTCCATACATTAAACAAGAAACGATACACAGTTCGGCAATATTAAAAACAAATTGAAGTCCAGACATCAAATTAATCAATACGCACCGACGTACATACATATATTATGAACTAGCGGCCCGCCCGCGGTTTCACCCGCGTGAACTTTATTATTATTAATTTTTGTCTCCATGACTAC
>FASU01018179.1:5049-17193 GCA_001486225.1 Heliconius pardalinus sergestus | reverse complement strand
TCACAGGTCCAACAGTACGTCTAACATCAGATGTGATCAGAAAACTTCTAGGTCTGACCATAATGGATCCCAACAACGAGTACCGTCTGAGCTCATGGCTCGCTCAGCAAGAAGATAAACATAAGGTAAATTTAATTTTTTTGGTTGAAGATAATTTAGTGATGTCTCTGTGTATATTATTTAATGGTAATTTTAAAGTTTTTGTATATTGTATTAAAGGGAACTAATGTCAAGTAACCCGTTTTATTAGTTATTGCGCTTTACCAAATTCAAAGACAAACCTACGCCGTTTAGTTTTATCATTCAATATGCAGTGACTTGCATTTTATCGAAATAAAATCTAAAATAAAAGCGGAATAATTTATTATTTAGAGTCTCCTGTGATTAGGTAAATGTATCTAATCCTTATCAATTATTTTATTATCACTAATTTCTGCCAAATAAATAAAAAAGCAATATTTTATCTGCAATATTTGTTATTATTTAATCTGTACTTCACTTTTTTCTAGGTGGCTTTATACCAATGTGATCCGAGCCTCACTCAGTGGACGCAACGGTGCATTAGACAAGCCGACTGCATTCTGATAGTGGCGTTGGGCGATAAACAACCTAGTATTGGGAAAGTGAGTGATCTATTACGCTTTTTTTATTATTTACTAATGATTTTAATTAATTTTTGCTTACATATTAGCTACAGACAGTATAATTATAACGCTATCAACGCTTTGAGGCTACATTCTTCATCCGCACTGCGAGAGATTGGAACTCATTGCCGGCATCTGTATTTCCTAAGACATACAATATGAGGGTCTTCAAAACCAGAGTGAATAGGTATCTGCTAGGCAACCACCGTAGATCGCATCAACGCTCACCAGACTTGATGCGGTCAAACGCAAGCTATTCAATATAAAAATATATATATATAGATATACATTATTACATTTTTTTTCTATCCATAGATTGAAAAAGAAATCGAACGTTTAGCAATTCGTACCCAAAAGGAATTAGTTCTCCTCCATCGTGAAGGAGGACCTAATCCTTCCGGAACCGTCCACTGGTTAAACATGAGGACCTGGGTCAGTCAGCACCACCACGTCAGATGTCCACATCGGATGTTCACACGCAAGAGTCAATATAGGATTGTAAGTGTTTTGTTTTATTTTAATTTTATAGAAATTTCTGTTTAAAATTAAAAATCACAAGATTTAATTTTAACGGAATATTATATATCTATAGATATGTTTATAAATTGCTTCGCTCTAATCTCTAAAATTACAGTTGGATTTTTTAAATTATTTTTGTATATGATAGCGGAGTTGAAGAAGATTATAGGCTATCAAACATTCCCTTATATTATTTGCAAAGTTAAATTTAGATTTGTTAAGTAAAATAAATCTGTTTGCAATGAAAGGTGGTCGGCCGACTCGTCGCTGCTTTATAGTTAATTGTGGATGGCTGCGATGATATTTAATTTTAGGATTTTGTTCTTATTTTTGATTATTTATTTCTGAGTATACGGTACGGTCGACACGTGGTGGCCCCTCTGTACTAAGGCTTCCTGAAATTTTGAGCATTGAACACTCGAGAAGAAAATAATCAAAAATAAGGAAAAATCTAAATTTCATCCAGAATATTGTCTGTACTGTATAACTAATAATAATATGACATAAAATCGACAGAGCGAGCTCTACAGCAAAGTACTGATGTCGGAGGCGAGCGTGCATTCGGACTTCTCGCGTCTCGCGCGCTGGCTGACAGCCACGGCCGTGGGGCTCGTGCTGGGCGGCGGGGGCGCGCGCGGTGCTGCCCACGTGGGCATGATACGCGCTATACAGGTACTAGGAGAACATATACTATGTGAATGATTTTGGAATTACGTTTTTTATGCTGTACCGGTACCAGGGGATCGTGTACGAGTTAGAAGTTTTTTTCGGCATAACTTTTTAAAATAATTAAACAGGCAATAATATAGATTCAAAACATTGCGTCAGTTATACATATGCAAGACATACATGTGAAATTTGCTTCTTTGAGTTGCTTTAATAATCACACTTTGGTACAACTGCAGTAAAATATTTGCATACATTAATCTATATTATTTTCACAGGAAGCAGGAATTCCTATAGATATGGTGGGTGGGGTCAGCATCGGCGCGTTTATGGGAGCTTTGTGGTGTATGGACAGGAATATTACTACTGTCACCCAGAAAGCGAGGGAATGGTCCAAGGTTCGTTTTAAACGTTATATTAAATATAATAAATGAAAAAGCGGGGTTAATAAAACATTCACTGCAAACTCTATTCATTAAAATTTATTCTCATATTATCAAACTGAAAATATATATATATATCAAAATGTCACATAAACAGTTATAATAACGGAGTGGATCGGATCTGACGGAGCAGGGAATAATTTTCATTGCCTTTGCCCTTGCCCTTGCTCTAATAAAATAAATCAGGCACAGTTTCTCGAATTTAGGCAGAAAATTATTTGTCCCACAATATTTCTAATTAAAATAACTAAATCTATATCTAAACTTCCAGAAAATGACACAATGGGGTAAACAGCTACTCGACCTGACCTACCCAGCGACTTCCATGTTCTCCGGGAAGCAATTCAACGCGACCATAAAAGCAACCTTCGGGGAAGTTCATATAGAAGATCTATGGCTGCCATACTTCACTGTCACTACTGATATCAGTTCAAGTTGTATGAGAGTGCATAGACATGGTGAGTTTAATGGTTTTTATATTAGAGCATAGTATTTTGTTTTATAATGAATTTAAGTAACGGAACTGAAGCTGTTATTACAATTGCTAAGTAATAAATTAACACGTTTTTTGCAAAGTTCCCTGTTTGGGTTAGTAGTAATAAAAACAAAATAATGAACATTTTTTTTAATATGGCAACATTTGTACTAACAGCTTGATTTCTCCTAACTTGAAAATTTTAATTTCCTATGATTTTTATAGAGAAAAAGTTAAAGAAAAAATCACATTGTTATATATAAAAATGAAAGTTAATTATAAAATTTTATATTATTATATAGTTTTTATTAATATATTTAACTGAATTTACATAGCTAGCATATTACATAGCTTTTACGAAATCAATGAAAGTTTCATCAAAATGATAGTAATCTTTTGTTCTAGCTAAAGAATGATAATTTTAAAACAAGTTTTAATTTCTTAAAAGATTATCACAATTAACACAACACATTCATGGACAGGAAATTTTTGTGTGTCCTTATTTATTATTATTTGCTTCTTTATGCACGAACACTAACCCCCATATTGTTTTGGATCAATGGTTTTTAAAATATCATCATGTTATATGGGATATACTTATTTATATTTTATTAAGAAGAAAATATATAAACATACATTATATTATATTTAATATGTTGTTATATATAAATGTGTTTTGTCAAAGCTAAAGCAATATTCACAATCAAATATAATACAGATAATATTAAGAAAACATTTGACAGTTAGGTTTTTTAATATTGATGTTAAATGCATGCTATTGAATAAGTTGCTTATACAATATCCTGCCGACCAGATGTGGCTATGTCGTGAATATACATAAACGTGTTTTATTTTTTTTATTTGCGGATTGTCTATGCCATCATACGATTCTCAATATCTATGGTGGAACGACATCAGGACTTCGATGGAGGACATACAGATAAGATATCCTACGAAGTTAGAGCTATTTAATTCCGCTACAGTGATTGTTTTTTTTTTTAATTTTGATCCCCTCATAACCACACTCACTTGCATTTATGTGTACGTCCAGTAAATGTTCTAAGTGTGTTTCTATACAAAGGAATATTTTTCAGACGAACCTATTGACTGTATACGAATCCGACATTTGTTTAGTGTTGTCATTGTTTATTTAAAATAAAAAAAAAACGAGCGCTTGTGATTGGTTTACAAAATAACGCTTTCTTTGGGAGTTTCAATTTATCCAATGTCGGGTTGGATTTTAATAATATGATTTCACTCACGCCATTCATTATAAAAAAATCCATCTTCATGTACGAGTATATGCATGAGTGTGGTTCTCCATTTTTTCTAATATCTTAATTTATTCTCATCACTGTAGTCTGTTAGTTCGTCGTAGTTTAGCTTTTATGTATTTAGTAATTAGGTACGTCTTTCGCATGCTCTCGTATAGATGTAATTAATTGCACGTAAATACAACTATGTTTATCGTTTTCGGGAAAGTTAGGAATTATAAATTGAGACGAGTCGTGGCGTAGGGGCTCAAGCGTGCGACTGTAAATGTAAGGTTGTGATTTCGATTTCCACTTGATGAAACTATTAAATATTTTATTTCTTCGCTCTGGTAAGAAGGCACAACGTGATGTTCCGTCACTTAAAATTCACCTCCTTCTCTGACTAAACTGCTATGTGCGGAATACAGCGCAAAACAAAAAAAAGAAATACTAGAAAATTCGTTTAGTTTCAAATTAGGGACCTATTAATAAGTACTAAGTACAGCATGACGCTAAAAATCTCCCTTCTATATTTATTGGTGTTACCATATCCTGGCATGTTTTATCATCTCCCATTGAATATGTTTTATACATCATTCATTTCATTTGTACAAGCTTTTTATATTGTCATTTATTTGTATGTAAATATTTTTTGGAATATTGAATATGGGTTAGTAGATATTTTTAAACATGTTAACTATTATAAAGAAATGTAGTAAATATTGTTTCTTAATACAAGCATCTAAAGGGGTATTTTCTAAAGAACACCCTTATATTTCATGAACACCAGTAATAGTATTGTAAATATATTTTTATATATGATGAGGATGTTTCTTTTTAATTTTAAATTATTCTCATCTATTTGACTCTTGCGAGCTGCTGGTTGGCTTCTCTTATCTCTTATCACAGTTTCCTTTCCATGGATTGTGTTAAACATCAATGATACACTAGTTCTTTCTATAAAACACTGGTTATGGGCACATAAATAGGTCAAAATAAGTTGTTGCCACCAAATTATTAAAATTGGCAAAGTAAAATATTGAGGAAAATTAACTAGCGCGCGCGTCACAGGTTCCCTATGGCGTTACATACGCGCGTCGATGTCGCTGAGCGGGTACATGCCCCCCCTCTGCGATCCCGTAGACGGCCACCTCCTATTGGACGGCGGTTACGTCAACAACCTGCCAGGTAAACCAATCACAAAGCACCGTGCGCCACCATCGGATTATCGAATGCGTTCAAATTTGAATACTTGGTTGTGATTGGCTGAGTGTAAATATTTTACTTTTTTTTGTTTTCCTTTTGGTGGCAGTAGGGTGAAGGTTTTGCTTGGTTCGATTTAATTGAAAGTTCGTGCTTAATTATTTTGAGCGGTTATTCAAATATAAATATGAAGAAATTTGAAATTTTACGTCAAACAAAAAGTATTAGGGTAAAATAAACATAAATTTTGCATTCTGCATC
This sequence comes from Heliconius pardalinus sergestus, assembly GCA_001486225.1. Classification (NCBI taxonomy): domain Eukaryota; kingdom Metazoa; phylum Arthropoda; class Insecta; order Lepidoptera; family Nymphalidae; genus Heliconius; species Heliconius pardalinus. The sequence continues at coordinate 11,729 of FASU01018179.1, read as the reverse complement.
GTGGTGTAGCACGCTAACTAATTCTTACAATTGAAATTTTAACTTCGAAAAAAGTATTAGAGAATATATCAATATTTACTAATATTCAACACATTTAAGCAATGTTATCACAGTCTAATATTTACACTCAGTTAAAAAGGTAAGTGATGGCAACACTGGCACTTGTCTGGACAATTACTGGCAACACATAGCATCAGCTAGGTATCATATCCGATTGTTCAGACAAAATAGTGGCTAAGTGTTTGATTAGGCATGCTATGGAGGTACTGTCGGGCGTCGATGAGCATAGCTGGTATATTCCCGCCGATCTGCGATCCCATGGACGGCCATCTTTTGTTGGACGGCTGTTATGTGAATAATGTGCCAGGTTGGTGTGGTTTTTGATTTTTTAGTTTAAATTTGGTTAAGATTACTTTAAGTTATTTATTTGTGTTATTATGTTGTTTTTTAATTATATTTAATACATGTACACTTTGAAAGTTTTTGGGAAATTCAGAGTTAATATTACAATTTTAAAATTAAATTTGACTTCATTAACAGATCCATAACGTTGCCGGTTTAATTTTTATAATTGGACGATTATTAGTATATTTGAAAACTTGAAAACATATTTTGCACTTGTTTGTAACACCACTGACAATTGCTAATTGTTTTTTTTTAACAAACATCTTAATTATTTTGATTAGAAACATAGTACAGTAGAATTGGTTTGTAAATTTAAATAAAAAATAATATAAGACAGTAGAAAACATAGGCAAATTTATATTTGAACATTTAAACTTCATAAATTAAAATTTTTACTATAATAATTTTAGCGGACGTAATGAGATCTTTAGGAGCTAAACACATCTTGGCAATCGACGTGGGCTCCCAAGATGATACAGATCTGACGAATTATGGGGATGATTTGTCTGGCTGGTGGTTGCTATGGAAACGGTAAGACATATTGTTTTTAATTTTACTTGTGAGGTTGTTGTGGCGCAGCGGTACGATGTGTGCTCGTAAACGCGATGGTAATGGGTTCGATTGCTACTCAGGAGAAATATTTAATTTAACATTTCCCTGTCCCGGTAACAAGTTCCGACAATCAACACTCTTTATCGCAAAAGTAGGTGGCCAGTCTTAACACTTCTCTTTAGTTACTCTGTTATATGCTTGTATAATTTGAAATTATTTCAAAAGTAAATTATTTTAAAATGTTGTTAATTCCAGATGGAATCCATTTACTACTCCAGTGAAAGTGCCCAACCTTCCAGATATTCAGAGTAGACTGGCTTATGTATCGTGTAATAGACAATTAGAGGTAAATTTTCTCGTTGAAAGTTAATAGTATTCCACAGATTAAAATATTCTTTTAGTCTTACAACTATAAATAATGTTCCATGAAAATCTTTTGGACATATACAATGTGATCGATGGTGCTGGTGATCGATGAAAAATAGAAAACTTAAGAATGCATAATTAGCTATTAATATTAAATTCATTTTATTAATTAAATGTTATTATCAAACCAAAAAAAGTAATAATTTTATTGTTTTGTTATAAAAGCCTCTTCTAAGTCCAGTCTTGAACGTAGACCTCTTCCAGATGGTCAAATCTCTTGCCAATTTTTTTTAATCAAATTTAATTTAATTTTAACAAAATTTACAGGAAGTGAAAAAATCTGACTATTGCGAATACATACGACCTCCAATAGATGCTTACAAGACATTACAATTCGGTTCCTTCGACGAGATCCGCGAAGTGGGCTACCGTCACGGCTCTGCGTACTTCGAGGGGCAGCGGCGTGGGGGCGGAGGAGGGGTCAGTGGTGCTGCTGCTGAGGGCAGGAGACATGACAACCAACCAGCTTTGACTGAGTAAGTCAGGTCTTATACTCATATGTTACGGCTACAGGTATAATATAACAATAGTAACATTGTCTTAGGTTTTTTATTTTTTATATTGATAAATATCTCTTTTTAGCTTCACGCTGTATTCAGTACGCAGTAAGTGAAACAGAGGGAGCCTGAGAACCTAGTGTTAAGGTCCTTCTGTTCTTCACTTTCCGTCGAATTCTGGAGGCATTAGAGGCATGATGAATGAAAATGTTAAATATTTTATTTACTCAAGTGTGAATTGAGCCCACAACCTACCGCGTTTATAGTTGCACGCTTGTTATCCATATACCATTACTGGCCTCAATGTAATTACAAATATTAGCTACGTGAGCTACAAATTAATTAATCATTATCAGCATGTTATATCAGTCAAACGTAAATTATTTTTTATGAGTGCACAGTAAAAATGAGGAGCTGTCCTTTTTCAGTTACACATTCACGGACTTAGCGCAAATGGTGTGTTCTGTGAGAACAGCTCGAGACGTCGACGCCGAATCGTCTTCTTCGTCAGATTATGAGGATCAGAGGCACTTCGAGGGTTACGCAAGTGAACCCAGTGCTGGTATACTCGAGGTTAGTATTTATGGTTGTTTTATTTTTTGTTTTTTTTTAAGCTTATAGAATATATAGATGGGTCACTATATTATCTTCATTGTTTTTACAGTCATTTTGGTACAGATATTATTTCAAAATAAAAAAATTATACACACTTTTTGCAAAACTATTCTCATAGCATTTATAACTGAGATTTGTATTAAAATAAATGTAACTATTTACATTATTATTTATATATATTATTAATAGTAAAGATTATATTATTAAGAAAACTTGGGTGTATCGTAGATGTCGTCAAGCATAGAGGAGGGTGGGGCGTGGATCAGCGATACGGAACTGGTTTGCAAATATTGACCTGCACGACCTAGTATTTCGGTTTAAAATCATCTCTTTTTATTTTTGGGGCATAGGTAGCTTATGTGTTATGCTTTGTCCGATAACGATTGTGTTTTTGTAGGTGACGTGACTAAATCATTTTCTTAAGATATGTTTTACATTTTTCTCTCTTGTAATCTTGAAAGATGAGAAAGAAATAATTTGTAATAAATAATATTTTATTTTACTTCAAAAATGTCATATCTTAATTATTAAGAAAACAGATAAAAATCATATCTTGTTTTTAATATAATATATTCGTCTACAATACTTATTATAGTTTATTAAAAATCATTCGTTATCTGCATAATTATTTTTAGTATGTATAAAATTATAATTTTATGTTCCGATTAATATTTATAATTTTTCTCGCTATCGTAATAAGCATACTAAGCTTCAAATATCTAATTTACTAAAACTCGTGCGCTTTTGATTTGGATTCATTTGGACGACTGACAGTGTACATTTTTTTTAAAAAATCTTAGACAAAAGTTCAAAAAAGTTAGACCTGCGTAATTTTCCATAATTTATTCAAAGTTTTCTTTCTTATGATGGTATTTTATAATTGAATCACTTAAGATTTTTTTTATTTATAATTTTTATAATATTCGTATATTAAATACAGATAATATAAAATATATTTTATTTAAAAAAAATTGTATAAGCTTTTCAAAAAGACTAATTTCAATTTTAATCTTGAAATCAACACATTGGTCTAGGATTGAAATGAAGTTGTGATTTGTAAAAAAAACATTTGTCTTTATAAGTGAACGGTAATAATATATATATTTGTCTGTGTAATTTTAAATTTAAACTATTTGTCCTTTCAAATTTATAGTATGGTCGGCAAATGGTGGCCGCCCTTAACATAGCTGTAGATAGGTGTTTTGATTTTAGGACTTTTCTTATTTTAATACAGTCCAAAAATCTTCATGACGGCCACGACACATTGGGTGGATTGTATAGTCGTTGTCAATCTGTAATTATACTATGTTTTTCTTATTTGTTCGTATGTCCTGAACCAGCTTACAGGCCAATGTGTTGTATTAAAATATTTAAAACTAGAAAGGTGAACGGTATTTACTGTCTGCTTTTTAATTTTCAATGTTAAAACAGATTATTGATGAATTACATATTAGATTAGTTGATATAAAATTATCATATAGTTTGTTACATATCACTTAAAATATTAAAATAGTTTTGCTTGTCAATAGGCTTTTTTGATATTGTAGATTGCATTAACTTTAAAAAACATATTTTTTATCTTTCTTTCTTAAAAGAAATATTGACGAAAATTACAATTATTGCTCATATGAAAAAGGAAAATGTTTACAGCAAAAGAACAAACTATTTCGTCCGTGTCAATATTTCTATTACACACAATTTATTTACTATTAGTAATATTCACCCATATTTATCTGGACTAAAATGTTCAATTTTCATATCATATTCATCAATAGTCTACAGCACTAATTATTTACATATTACATCAAATATTATTTTGAACATAAAATCTATAAATTAATAAATATTTACAGGAGGGGCTACGAGCTCGTCGTGTAGGAGGATCTCTTTCACTGTCAGAAGATGAAATAGATTCAGAAGCAGAGGTCTACGACCCTCTTAACAAAAGAGGAGGTAGATGAGACCCGACCTTGCACGATTTGTGCAAGGCGTTGTATACATATGTGCAAGGTGAGAAGGAAAGTGTGAAAGTTGAGAGTATAAACGTGAAAGCTGAGGGTGAAAAAGTGAAAGTTGAAGAGGAATGTGTGAAAGTTGGGGATGAAAATGTAAAAATTGAGGGGGAACAAGTGTAAATGTATTGAAATGTGATTAAATTGGACTGTGTTTTTCGGTTTATTAAGTTTTTGAAAAAGAAAACTGTTTAGAATTTGTTAATATTCATTTATTTGGGCAATTTATCGTTCAATATTTAATATAATGTGTGGTGAAATTTTTTTAAAAATATTTTTAACTTTTTGTTTAAAAAACTTTTTGTGTGAAAAAGACTTTTCGTTATATTTAATGGTTCGTTAACATTGATTAATAAAAATATTATACTGAGAATAATTGATGAATAAAAAAACATAAAAATATAAATGTTTGAAATAAAATGTATTCAGGTAAAAAAGATAGGTTATTTAAAAATTATACTCTGGGAGTACCACATAAAAATATATAGTATGCTAATAGTTTTTATAATGATTTGGATTTAAATTTATGACAAAAAAAGAAAGCATTGACACTTAGCAACTCTCGTAACTTTCTTATATACATATATTAGTTTAATAACTGTTATGCGCGCACAAGAAATAGTCTATACTTAAACAAAAAAATGATGCTTCCAAAAGAAAAGTGACCTAACTCATAAAAATAATTAAAAAAAAAATAAACATTTAATATTAGTAATATTAAGATATTCTTCAATATGTATTATGTAGTAAATATTTACATTAAATTCACTAAGTAATACAGCTGATATTAATACTGCCAATTGGGAAAACATGGAATATTATAAACATGTTTCTTTTTTAATTAATTGAACTTACTACTAACGATAACTAATGTTCTTTAATTTTCTACAAATTATAATAAATTGTGAAGTTATTATAATTATAGAAATGGAAATAAGATCCAGCTTACCTCAAGAATTATTCTTTATCTTAGTACATTGTAATGATTCCCAAAGAAGATTGTGATGATATCAATATAATTTCGCTGTAGATAGCTTTTATTGGTTATTTTCCAAAAGCTATTAAAAAATTACAGATACGGAACAGACATTAAAAAAAACTTTTTTTTCTTCATATATTTATGTTGTACATAATTATAATCTATTAGAAAAAAAGAATTTGTGGTTATGCCAATTTGATACTGACAGCTTTAGGGTAGTTTATAAATAATTAAGCAATAATAGCAATGAAGTATTCTATTTAGACTATAAGGTCTATTTTTAGATCTAGATCTACAATAATTAGATCGAATATGTTATTATTGGAATTAATTCGTATTGATATTATATATTAGAATATCGTGCCATATACTTATGTGCGTAGTAAGGTCAAAATTGTTCTGGAATAATCCTAGAAAATCTAGTTATAATAACTATAGTAGAAAAAATATAATTACTAAACACTCTGTTATCTTCTAATCTATAATTTTGATTTTCTCAAAAGCTTAAAAATAAATAATCATTATCGGGCAGCTAATATGTAATATTAATATAATAAGATTATTTTTTTTAATTGGGCGGAAAGCGAAAAATTGTTGTTTTAACAATAGGTTCTCTCTGTAAACTCTGTCATATGTGGGATACAAAACTAAAAATATTATTATTAGAATTTTAATTTCACTTTCCACAATTTTTTGTTCCTAATAAGGTAAACAATAACTAGCATTCCCTTATAGAATTGTGTACTTAGATATTTTTTTCCTTCAAATTTAAAATAATAGTAGGAAATTACGAACTAGAGTATTGCAACGTAACTGACTGAAATTGGCTTAATTGTAGATTTATATATCAGTTACAGTTATTATATTTCATTGCTTTCTCAAGATATAAATAGGGAGTTTTAGTATACTTTGAATATAATTATTTTTTAATTAAAATATTTTGATTTCGTCGCTCTGATATAAAGAGCGGCGTTAAGTTCCACTACTCTCCAGAAGGTATTGCGTGTGAATATTTAATATATTCCTCGATTTGGTTCAAGGCAAATCGCGGCGTTGATTTTTTGCTAATTAGCACGCAATGCTTCAAGAACAAGGTGGAAAATGGGGGACGAAGTGGAGTGGGAAAGGAGTGTCTTAAACACTAGTTTACCAGGTTCCCTTTGTCTACCCTAATATGTGTGGGATACAGCGTGA